>JACJUY010002436.1:12911-50188 GCA_014220935.1 Platorchestia sp. MABIK | reverse complement strand
ATTGCCTAACTTTCAAGCCAGTAATTGCCTAACTTTCAAGCCAGTAATTGCCTAACTTTCAAGCCAGTAACTGCCTAACTTTCAAACCAGCCTTTGTCTTCCATTTGTCACCAGCTGTCTCAAATTTCTCATCAGAGGTCCCAGATTTGATAGGTGCTCAACACAGAATAATGATGTGATTGGGTTCACACTAGCTTAGGTGAGAGGCTGATGCTCAATTACTGATAAATTGATACAAGCAAATCTATTATGCGCTGTGAAGAAAGAACTTTCCCTGTTTTTGATACTTGTGGGTTATCTGTCACTACTTGTTTAGGGGAAAAAGTCTTTTTAGGTTAAAATGTAAAAATATAATTGTTTTATGAATATGGAATTAATGTTCTGGACAGAATGAATGGAATATTCATGTGAGAAGGTATCCTTGTTGATTTATATTTATTTTTAATGCAATTTATCAACTTCCCATATATATATAATGAATCTTTGGGACCTTCCTCTTCAGTTTTCAGAAGGTCCCAGAGATTCATTTTGGCCTGAAACAAAACAAAAATTAAAATTAATAAAAATTAATAATAATTTAATTAAGCCAACCTAACTTAGCCTAACCTTAAAATCATAAGGAAACAATAAAGTAAAAGTGGTGACAGATAACCCACAAGCACCCTATTTTCAAATCACTTTGCTTCATAGTAATGAATTAAGTAAAGTCCACTCCAACTTTCATATCCAGCAAGAAGAGCAAGATAAGTTGTTGATCTTCATGAGGTATTGTTTTTAGACCCAACCTTAGACTAGAAAATGATAATCATAATAGAAAAACCTGAAACACTTATACCAAATGGTGCAATGGCCAAATGGTCTCAAGTGATGCAGACTTGATGCCATCTCAAATTTCTATTCAATGATTTCAGATTTAGCTCAATTTTCAAATTTCTTATCAGTGGATCAGTTTTGGTACCCATAACCTTTAATTTTTACTCAGTTGTTTCATATTTCATAACAGTTCTCTAAAATTTCTCTAAAATTCCTCTAAAAGAAAAGAAATTAAATGCAATTTAAGCTCTTACCCAGTACGGTAGCCAGGGGGAGGGGACCAAGGTGTCCATATTTTTCAAGTATAATAAGACTGCTGATAATTAATGTCTAGCCCCCTCCCAAAATTGTTTGTTGGGGATCCTGCCACCCCCTTCCCCCCAAATTTTTGGCTGGCTGTGCCACTGCTCTTACCTACAGGAATGTGTCCACTGAATGCAGTTTCATTGCTGGGAGGCTGGAAAATTAAATCGAAGTATTAGAGACGGCATAACAGCAATATGTTGGGTCAATTTGGAGTTTAATGCGCTCACAGAAATTACAAATTCTGTTCCAAAGAATCACTAAAGGAAACGTTTAAAAACATTTTACATGAATAACATTCTGCTCACTGATGCGTTATTTTTTAGATATAACAATAATTACGTTCATATACGAATAACATTCTATAGCCAGTTGCTTAGTCACCTCGTTGTTGGGTCACGCCCACTTTTTTGCTATGACACGCCCACTTTTTTGGTGGGACACGCCCACTTTTTTGGTGGGACACGCCCACTTTTTTGGTGGGACACGCCCACTTTTTTGGTGGGACACGCCCACTTTTTTGGTGGGACACGCCCACTTTTTTGGTGGGACACGCTCACTTTTTGGCGGGAGAAGAACAAGGTCAGTTTGGGTAAGTTAAGGTAAGCAATTTTAGATTGATTTGTGTTATTTTAGGTTTGTTTATTCAACTAACCTAACATCACCTAATCTAACCTCACCTATCATTACGTCAATACCATATTACAGCAAATTTACTTGTCCGTTCCTTCAATTTTATATACAACGTTCCTATAACTTCAAAGTTGAATAATTCAAAAATTATGCATCAGCGAGCAGAATGTCATTATCGTAAAACATTTTTAAATGTGTTCCTTTAGTGATTCTTTGGAACAGAATTTTTAATTTCTGTGAGTGCATTAAACTCCATATTGACTATATTTTGCCACAAGCATTTAAAATTTCTGTCAAAAATTGTACTTGGTCAAGGTTCTTCAAGTCACATTTAAATGAAAAAATAATTAGACATCACATTTTTACTCCTTGTTCAACTAAATTTCTCATTGAAAATGCTCAACTATATCTTTGTTTCATTTGAATTTACTCAAGTTAAATATATATTATGAGAGCAACAAGCAGATTGGAACCGTTTTCTTAAAAAGTTTGAAACCACTAGATTAAATTAGACATATTAGTTAGAACCTTTCTGAGCCTAACAAAAGGATTCCATTGGAAGAAATGAGCAAGACACCATTTAGTGAGGAATTGAGGAATGAGGAAGCAATGCACAAAAGCATTCCTAGAGAAGAAGAACTTAGTAAATAGAAGAAGTTAGAAAGAAAGGTAATGCAACATGATAAAAGTTGAAAAAAGGAATAGAGGCCAAAAAATATGGTCAATACCAAAGAAAAACTTTTCTACTCTAAGAAAAGGAAGGTTTATCTAATCTTGTGCTTTGGACTTGGTACCTACTCTCTAAGAGGGCTAACTCCCAAAAGCATAGTAGTTGTTTGTCTCAAAAGCTTAATTTTATAGAACTTCATGAACATTTTTAAATAAATTCCTTTATTATGCACTTCTTTCAAAAAGAAAAATAGTTTTTTCCTAAATAAGTAACACTTTCATTACATCAAAAGAAAAAGCGGTCAATATTGAATTTAGGCCTTTTACGGAAATAATAAATTCGGTTCCAAACAATCACTAAAGGAACACATTTAAAAACGTTTCACACGAATGACATTCTGCTCGCCGATGCGTTATTTTAGAGATATAACAATAATTACGTTCAGATAGGAATAACATTATATGGTCGGTTGCTTAGTCGCCGCATTGTTGGGCGACGCCCACTTTTCTGGCGGGACACGCCCACTTCTTGGCGGGAAGTGAACACGGCTCGGTTTGGGTGAGTTAAGGTAAGCTATTTTAGGTTGATTTATGTTATTTTAGGTTAGTTTATTTAACTAACCCACCATAACCTACCCTAACCTCACCCATCGTTACGTTAATACCGTATTACAGCATATTTACGTGTCCGCTCCTCTACTTATATATACGACTTTCTTATAACTTCAAAGTTGAATAACTCAAAAATAACGCATCAGCGAGCAGAATGTCAAACGTGTAAAACGTTTTTAAATGTGTTCTTTTAGTGATTCTTTGGAACGGAATTTCTAATTTCCGTGAAAGGCCTAAATTCAATATTGACCAAAAAAGCTATATGACATTAATTTGAAGAACTAAAGCTTTTTCTATGACTACAAACTTACCGTAACTATTTTGGCAACATTTAAAGAAGAATTGGGATAAATTTTATCTAAGCTGAGTTTACTTTTGAAAGCATCACACAGAGTATGTTGTGAGCAAAGTAGTCTTGAGTTTTGGTATATTGGTCTTGTTACTTTCAGAAATATAGAAGACATTTTCAAAATAGAAGATGTGTCTTGCAATTGCTATCTGCATGCACTTATTTATCACTGGAAGATAGAAGAAGAATATTAAATCTTATACATATATCACTGTATATTCTAAAAATAGTACACAAAGACAGTTCTTTTCTTTTTAAAAATTAACAATTTAAAAAATATTCTAGAAAATATTTAGCAAAAATATAAATAACCTCTAATGCACATTTACTGTCAAATATGATAAACAAATGCAGATCCCATCTCAGCATTCTTTTCTTGACAGCAGAGTATGTTGCATGCATCATGATCATCTAGACTGAGATTTGCATTTCAAGATGAATTAATTACTGCCATCAATAGTACAATATCTCAACTTTTTTCTGCCACAGGAATAAATGACTAGCAATGAAGCACCTTGATTTAATATTTATAAAATATCAAAGATATAGCTAAATAAGTCAAAATCTTCAATAAAATGTCAAGAAATTTGGCTATATTCCAAGAAATCTGCCAAAAAATGCTAAAATTTTACTAAAATGCATAAACAAAATGCTGAGATAGTCAAGGAGATTTCCGAGCTTCAAAAATCCTTGACAAAAAATCTTGACTAAGTAAGAATAACCATTTTGTTAATTTGATGAATGTACAGAGTTTTTAATATCTGCAAAATTTCCTTCATGTATTTCAGACACAAAAATAGCATTCAAGACAAAATAGTTTGCTTAGCACTTTACAATGAAGCTAATTTATATTAAGTTCAGGTTAACATATAGAACTAGTATACAATCAGGTTTATTAAATTTAGCTTCAGCCATATGGCAGTTATCACTCATGCTAACTGATTACAGGTGAAATAAGTGAGCTGAGAATGTAAAAATCATTGTAATGAGTAGAATTAGTCCCAACAGGCTTTTTTTTTACTGCTAAGAATAAATTCTTCTTCAAAGTTGAAACTCAAGCTTTGCAAACACCTAATTGGTGTATAAACAGTAGACAACTAGGCTTATTGTAAAGTTAGAAGCTTAGGGCCTAGTTTCTAGTTGGAACAAGAGGCTCAAAATTTGCTTATACAACACTTCATATTTTTTGCAACTTTTCCTAGAAAATCATTTCTTTCAACAATGACTCAACTTTCCTATAAACTAAAACAAAGTTTTAACTAACCAGTTTTAGAACAATCGTTTCAATTTTACTCAGTAGCTTATATTCTCTGTCTAGAAAACCTATGCCTCTTAAAACCAATTACTGCACCATTATAACTTGTATGGAACAACTCCAAATATCTAAACGCCCACAAACATTCCTCCATTTTTAAACAGCTTAACTGACAAACGCAAACCAATTCCGTTTTGGAGTAAATTTAGTTTGATTTCAAAATACAATCGAGTTTTGCTAAAGTGCCTCCAGAAAAACTTGTCCTGACAGAAACATTTAAATAAAACTTCCCCGGCAATTTGTAAGTTGCCCTCAGACAATGCTTGCCAGACACCATGCCATGCAGCTAGCCTAGAGAACCAACTGGTATTTGGAGTCCAAATTGCATACAAAGATTTCTCTTTTGTTGAGGAGAAACTGTAAAAAAATTGAACCCAACTGTTCGCTAAAAAGTATAGAACACAATACATGTTAACAGCTATTTTTCAGCCGGTTATTTTTCATTAAAAAATAAGAACGCACTGCTTCACAGTTTACACAGTCATTACCATAATAATTTGTCTAAATATATATCAAAATGATAATTAATGTATTCGCGACTATCAAATTTTGCTGAAGCTTCGAAAAAATTATGTGCGTAAATTTATTTCAGGAATACGTCTTAAGTAAATAGAAATTTAACATTCTGCGTAATAACTGGCATAAGTAATTGTCGTGCTAATATTTAGAGTGAATGATATACATCTTCGCTATTTTCTATTAAACTTCCCGTGCTAGTGAATTTCGAGAGCAAGGCGAAGAAATTTGATAAAATATGTTTTCATCTTATTGTACCCTCGAAATAAAATAGCCCATTGTTAGTGCTGTTAATTTGGATTCAGTATTAATGCAAAAAAAGTTACACATACTCAGTAAAATTGCGCCAGTTGAATAAAATCTAGTGCTATCTATCACAGGGTATAAGGTTACCCAGAATTGGGTATTTCCCGCACTTTCGTCAAGTCTTCGGCGAGCTCAATTTTGCAGATATAAATGAGGATGGAAGCACGATGGAAGTCACGGATGGAAGTCCCGACATTTCGCTACCTGCCGGCTGACGGTGGTGCTGTGCGATGCGGTAAGTGCCTAGCAATGTTATATGGTTTCCTAGACGCTATTGTGGCTGGCACTCTTTAGTTTTCACACAGTTAAGTAGAGTAATGTGAAATTGATCAACATGTGTTTGTCACTTGAGAAGAATTTTCAATGTTAGCCGAACACGATTATTTGCAGACGATTTTAATTCAGAAAATTTGTTGAATGCTCGTCAGTGGCTTTATTTGTTTAACACAACAGTGTAAAGTTTAAGTACTTCTACTCTGCGCGTGTGGATAATAGTTAAATGAACATTTCAAGAACAACAGAAATTATTTGTTGCCGATTGGTTTAAAGGTACGCGCCTGTCGGCAGGTCGATTCCTGGCAGTGCCACCCGGTGATTCTACCCATAGAGAAAAGGGAGAATTCAGCCATAATTCCCCACTCTATCAAGGTGCCGGAAATGAGTACCGGATTGACCGGGGTTGATATTATTAATAAGGCATTTTAAACACCAATATACAAGATGATATGTTCCACGCATGATTGAAATTAAGCATCATTTTTTTAACATGATGGGAAATAACGAAAAAGGAAAATTGATTGCAAAATATTGAAAGGCCGTGGTGTTCTTGGAACTTTGATTCATATATAAAATTAAATTCATCTATGACTCTCTCAAGTATGAGTAAAGTGTGTTTGCATCAAGCATCATTACAGCAGCTAAATACTTGAACAAGTGAGCGTATCTGTGACACAGGCTTCAAAATCTTTCGGAGTTTTTCTCTATTAATTTTTTAGTTATTGACGTGTTACAAAACGTAAAATTAAACTTTTTCAAAAGCTGAATTGTGGATACGATCTGTTACAAATGCTCATCTTCTGAAGCACATTTCTTCAAAAATTAGTTATACAGGGACTGAGAAAAAGATGCCATGAATTTGAATCCTAGCATAAAGGATATTAATAATGATACAAAAAACTTCAAACACCTATGTACTGAACTTAATACAATCTTATTTCAAGAAATTTTGTAAACCTTTATCTTGAGAAGCGACCTCCTATGTCGATTCGATTTTGAAATCTTTTTTTAAGCTCGCCATAGTCCTGAGGTCCACGTCGCATTAAATTCCAATTTAGTGAGTTATTTCTATCTTTAAACGTTCAATACTTGACCTAGGAGCATTTAGCGCAGGTTTAGATAAAAGTGAATGTAGCACTATTTTATAGGAGCCGAACATTGTCTTGATCACGACCGAGAAAATTAAGGGGGTCATTTGAGCGATCTTTAATTTTTGGCCGATTGTTTTGAAATTTGCCTAGTATATGTAATTTTGAAAAAGAATCACATTTTGCTCATGTAACTTTTTCGATTTTGGCCTTAGTTTTTTAGATATGGGAAAAGGGAGGTTGTAGTGCCCGTGGTTTAATCCATCGCAGTCAACGTGTTTACCTGTAAATGCCCCCCGTACCATATATGGCACACTCACCAAAAACACTTTAAAAAAAATTTTTTGTCGAAATTTTGCTAGAATGTAATTTTTGAAACTTTCTACCTAACGGCAGGTCGGCCCCTATTCTGATGTTGGTGATAACCTGATGCAAGCGTCAGTCAAATAATAATGGTTGTCATATTGGGAATATGAGTAAAAAATTAGGGCTGTTGAGGGCTTAGATGCATTTTGGCAGCACGTGCGGATAAAATTGTGTGGCGCATCCTCGACTTTCAGGGCAGCGGAAGTCCGATCGTGTTTATTAATTTAATTTTGGGTTTACTTCAAGGTAGTGGCTATGTATCATACATTAGAATCCATTGTGCTACTAAATTGTTTTGCCTTTACTGTGTTTTTCTTATTCCCACTCCCGCTCTCATGCTTTTCCTAAACCTTGGTTAACACTTTGACCCCACCGGTGGCCACGAAGGGTATTTTAACAATGCACCTGACAGACCAGTAATCACAAGCTAAATTTTCATAAATCCTAAATTAAAGTTAAATGAAGGCATGATTTAGTTAATAATTGCCATTTTCAAAATTGCTCTTTACAATTAACATTAAATTTGAGTTAACTATTGAACTTCAGTTTTACCAAATGCGGTCAAAGTATTAAGAGCGATGTAGGTGAGTGGTATTGATAACCTTATTGTCTATTGTTACTGAATTTCTTTGGCGGGTTAGATAGTGCTAATATCACTACGCTATTCCGAATAGTTAAAGCACAAATGTCCTCTTTTTGTATAGTCTAGAATGCATCATCGATCATGCTTTTATGCTTTCGTTGAATTGTTCAAACTTTCTATTTTATAGAACTCGATGCGTTTTCGTTTTTTTTTTGGTAAAATGACTAATTTTATCACCAATTTCTTCTCTTTTAAACACTTATGAATTCAGGTTTTTTGAGGATTTGCATCATATATATTCATGAATTTGATTTCATGTGAGTAAAAACGAAAACATTTCGCCAGAATTTTAACTCGGATTGAACTCGATCAATATTATTAAACGTATAATTCCCAAAATAGTAGGTTATCAGTCTGCTTGCGTTTCGTCCGTCCGTTTAATTTTCAAGAAAGGAAGTTATCGTATAATTTCCAAAAAAGTTTAGTAACTGAGAACTTCCAAAGTAGTAAGTTAATAGTAAGTCATCGTATAGTTTCCAAAATAGGAAGTTATCGGATAATTTCCAAAATAGTATGTTGCCATTCTGCTTGATTTTCGTCTGTTCGTCAGCGCGTACGTTACGCTTCAAATATTATGAGGATATTTGAGCTTCAAATGGTATCATAGTTACGTTACTTGGTCGAGTGTCGTCAGTTAAATAGATATTCGTAGTTAGGTTAGGATAATTTAAGGTAGCTTACAGTAGGTTGGAGTAAGTTACATGCGGTTTAGTTAGGTTAGGTTTATACCGCGTGGACCATAAAAAATTACACCCGATTCAAATCACTATATCTCAAAAATTATAAATGTTACAAAATTATAAATTTTCCCTCACAGATGTCAAAAAAGTTGATAAACAATATTATTTTCAAAATTTTTGTAAGATATACCGGGTGTCCCACAAAAATGTCCCCGACTTTCTGATTGATTTTATCTCCGCTTTAAATTACCATATTTGAAATGTCTTTTTTCACAATATAGTAAATTTTGTTTCCTTTTCGAATAGTTCAAGTTTTTGAAAATCGGTTGAATAACCGTTTTACAATGATCAATAATCATATGATAATCAATTAAAAAGTCGGGGATATTTTTGTGGGACACCCGGTATAGTTTTTGAGATATAGGAATTTAAAATTGGGTTAACTTTTTTACGGTCCAGCCTGTGTATGAATTGTTATTATCTGTTATCCAAGTTAAAGGAATGACCGTGAAAGTTTTCACCGATCCAGTTAGTACATACAAATAAACTACGACTATCATCATTATGGGCACAAGCCACCAATAGAAAACGAGTTTGAAGAACTAAATATCAAAAACGTTACAGCATTTTTACGGTAATCGTACCCCCAAAATTGGGTGCATATCATGAAATTTTTGGAAACTTTGATTTTAGCTGCTCTAAGAAGTGTAAAATGTCAGGTACATCCTGGGACAAAATGAGGTCCGTACGTTCGCTCGTTCGCTCTCTACGAGGGTTTCGAGTAGAGGGGGAGGCGGAGGGTAGTTAAGATTTCATTGTGTAAAAGAGCACCTTTGCTGATACGTCACTGCTCGACGTTGCTATGTAAGCTCCTTTGTCTCTTTATTACTGTATAATTATTGCATTTGCCCTAATTGGCCCGACAAATAAATTAAAACAAAAAATTACATTGTTTACTTTTTTGTCTTTTTTGAGAGGTCCAGAATTGGAAATTTGAAAATGCATCTCCTCCTACAGCTTATGAGCTACAATGATGATATGGGTATTATTGGATGCAGAAAGACTCAGGCATTACCATAATCTATATCGCGATTCGAATTTTGTTTTCGATCAAAAGTTGTGACGTCACAAGTACAAAATTTTTCGTAAAGAAAGTGAATACTTTGGAAAAATTTGGTTTTGAATGAAAATTTGAGAAATGCCATACAGGTTTTATAAGACGCTTTCGCAGCATTTTATAAGAAGCTTTCGAAGCACACTCACCACAAATAATACAGAATATTGTTGAGAACATTCCGAAATGAACTGGAAAAAATTATACCGAAGCCGTTGAAGATAATAGACAAATTCTCTGTATCGACACGTATTCCGCTAATGCACAAAAAATTAGGCTTCCTGGGATGACACTTTCCGTAAAGTTTTGGCGGGAGATAAGGTGTACGTTATCTTCGTTGAGGCAGTCTCGCCTTCCCTAATGAATCAAAAAAAGCTCTAAATCAAGTTTAGTCTGTCTGATTCTTGTGTAGGGGGTAATAACGTGTTTTGCTCGGCAGTGCGTTTCAAGTTATGTGTGCAAATTCTGAAATTCTTGGAAAATATTTTCTCCGATTTATGTTAAAGACAGCTTTTAATTTTCCATGCAAAAGTTACTGAAAATTTGTAAATAAACAGTAATTTAGAGGTAATGTGAAACACAGGTCAAGATTGAAAATAATAAATCTTTTATTAGCCTTCCTTCTTTTTATATTTTTAGTTTTCTTTTGGGGTTAATAATTAAAGGACCTGACTTGAAGTCTTTACATTCCACGTACATTTTTTCCTCAAAAGGAGAGAAAATGAATTTTCTTACTTCAAGAAATCTTAAAAGTGATTTAGAAGCAGAACATCGTGTTGGACCATTTCAAACAAAAGAACAGACTTTCGTAAAGGGTGTGAGTCATTAAAACCAAGAGGATTCATAAAAAGGCATCACAGTACAAAATGTTTTCATTGTTTTTAAACGTTAAGTTTTATCACAAATTTGGTGTAATAATCTGATTATCTCAATTACAGTAAACAGTGCTCTTATATTCAACGATCACGAACCAGCAGAATCTCACTTGTCAAAAAGTTTACCGTTAGTTCCCTCCTAGTTTGAAATTTTAATTATAACAATGACAAGAAGAAAAATGAAAAAGAAAAACTAAATTTTACCGCGACTAGTACCCCATACTTTTTCGATCAGCGCCAAAAACCTGAAAAGCAAAATTTCAGTTAACACAAAATAAGTGAGGGTGTGTTTGAAAGTGTGACGATGAACTGCACGTCTCTTCACCACCTCGAGATGTGCTTGGGGGACTCCCAACAGTCCCTCAGCCTCTTCACAAAAGGCCTCGGCTTCAGAGTGGTCGGCGAGCGGGAGACCCCGACCTGCTTCCAGAAAGTGCTGAGGCAGCAGAGCACGATTCTTGTGCTGACTCAGCGTCGCGCTGGCGAGCAAAACGGACATGTTAATACTTTGGAGCATCATACGAACCGTACAGAAGACGAACATTTTACGGTGTTCTGCTGCAGAAACCACTCCCGGCACACGATTGATTCTGTATTTAATGCTGCGGTGGTGGTCAAGAACGTCCATGAAGTCACTAAGAGAGCAGCAAAGTTGGGTGGGGAAGTCATTAGAAAACCGACGGTGGTCAGTGATGAGTTTGGACAAATTACTTACTCAATCATCGCCACCGTTGGCAACAGCGTACATACCGTAATTGACAAGACAAAGTACAGAGGGAAGTTTCTGCCAGGATTTACCGTCTGTGAACCTCAAGAACCGGAACTAACCGTTATATCAAGCGAGGTTAGTAAATTCTATAAAAAATGATCCGCTCATTTTTTGTAACAGGTTGCGAATAGACTGCCGTACACCATTTATGTTAGTATATTATGATGTATAATACTGTAGACTAGCGTACATGGCCCGTCAAAAATGACGGGATAAAATATTTTTCAGGAATAAATTTTTCAGATGTGGATGATAAACAAATATGTTCATTCTACCCGCCATTAAAATATTCTTGTACTTGTGCACTGGTGAAATTCGTATCACATATACGGTCATTAAGCATCCTTTTGAGCAGACACAAAACAAATATTTAAATAAATAAAAACACCAAGGTTATTATCAGGTAAGATATCACTCCAAATAATAGATGGTCAAACTCCAAATGATCAGTATCATTTGGAGTATGACTTTATCAAAGAGCTAAGTCATTATGCTATTAATGGTGTGGTGTCCAATGTACCAAAATAAGAAATTACTAGATTAATAGTGGGTGTAATTTTATGGCAGTGTACCTCGAGACGCATATGTCACGCCATTGTGAAATTATCCCTTTGACCTTGGTATCTTCTTAGATATACAAATCTTTTTTTGGGATAGCATATGATAATTCTACACCTAATAATTAGATTGTTTCGAAAATGCCATCGTCATAGGAAACCGAATTTTTGTACGCGTAGCTCGTGCGGATTTTCAAAGTATTTTCCAAGGCGCAAAGAGTTTAGCATCACACGCCTTATGTGAAATAAAAAAAAATGACAGGGAAAGAAAAACAAGTACAGATGTTAAAGGAGAAACTCTTTTTATTACTGAGCAAATTACTCTCACTCCCATCATGTTAAAAAGCTGAAAAAAACATTGAAAGCATCATTGTGACGATGAAGAGATCAATAAAGATTATTCATTTTAACGCTTTGACTGCGACGTGAGCCATGTTTGGTCACCGAGGAAGTTGTCATTATGCTGCTGACCAAGCAGCAGTCACAAACTCGGTTTAAAAACATCTTGATCAAAACAAAATGAAAAGATGATCCAGTTAATGTTCGGTATTTTTAGCACTGCTTACTACAATTGACTTCAAATTTGAATGAAATATTAAACTTCAGTTTCATCTGCCGCAGTCAAAGTGTCAACGCTATCGTAAATAAAATGTAAATTACAATTGATTTTAATACGTGAATAATACAATTCTCACCATCAGGGCGTTCCCCACCCTCTCACCACGCACGTGGACCACATCGCCTACGTGTGCGAAGAGGGGCAGAGTCGCGCCTTCATTAGTTGGTATGAGCGAGTGTTCAGCATGAAGCGCTTCCTCGTCAACAGGTAATTTGTAAATTTTTGGCCTAATGCAGTGTCCGGACAAAGAGTACACTAATTAAGTAACAAAACATATAGGCCTTCATTAGTTGTTATATGAGCGAGTGTTCAGCATGAAGCGCTTCCTCGTCAGCAGGTTTTTCGTAAATTTTCGTATGATGCAGTGTCCGGACTAAGTGTATATCATGACACATCTGCCCATTATCAAACTAATGTACTGTCCATATTTTCCAGTATTTAAAGTGTATCAAGCAACGCTAAATTTGCTCGCTTTCGTTTTAAGTTACGTTGGAATTGAAATGGAACTTGTTAAATCTCTCATTTTTTTCTTGTATATGTTGATAATGTTTTCGATTGGTCACTAATTAAATTGTAAAACATGTTTTTGCTTTCGATGAAAAATGAAATAACTGTTATGCAATTTAATTAGGACACTTATCTGTCGTGAAATATGATTAATGAGAGTTTGGTGTATCTTCCTCCAGATTAAATCATAAGCTCGAGTCTTCGTAGATAGCTCTGTTGCATGACAAGCTCTCTTGAGTTCTTGTCTCTCTATAGTACTCGTATTTAAAAAAGCCCTTCAGAGCTTCGATTGTTGCGTTGAAGGAAGATGGGACTTTAAACTCTATACTGGACTAAACGAAAAATCCTATGGGTCGAGATCAAGCGACGAGGACCACTTATTCTTACCTTCAAACCTAAGGAACTGGTCCTGACCCGACTTCAGAGCACGTGAGAGGATGCGGTGGTCGGTTAGAAAATGAACGGCTTACTTTTCAATTACTTTTTAGTTTCCACATGCGAAAGAATCAGTATTTGCTTGATAATTTGTTCACGAGTAGAAAACGTTCGTAATGAATTTAAGTTCACTTACGCCATCTGTGAACACAAGAAAGAACCGATCTCCATGATTTGGCACACAGTTGAGTCCACAAAATTACGGAGGTTGATTTTCGACGACTAGAAGTTTTTTGGAACGTGGGATGTCTGCAAGAAACTTGACCAGTGCTCTCATTTTCGAAGTTTGAACTCCACCTCAACAGTGGAAAGTTTCTCGTTTGAAAATACGATGCTCTCTGCACGCTCCTCAAACAGGTTGGAAAGAACTTTTCCCTGACAAGTCGTTTTTCCTTTCGGAGATCCGTGACTTCAGACGTTTGTGAATCTTGCATGAGTTTAAATCTTTTTACTTGACGATATTTTTCTCATGATTTTTCACTCCCCTTTAATGTTACAACCAAGTTCCATGTTGTCATAAGACTGCTCTACAGCACGTTGTATAACTTCCCTATACTGACTTTTTTTGTTAGTGTGATGCTAACTTCGACAACTTTGATAATATAATCTTTAGGGTGCGAGAACTTTTGGGACGGCGATTTCGAAGACGATCTTTGATAGCTCCGAATTCGCGAACTGATAGCTCCAAGTTGCTCTAAATTCGCGAACTGGTAGCTCCAAATGAGAGAACTGATAGCTCCAAATAGCTCTAAATTTGCGAACTGGTAGCTCCAAATTAGCGAACTGGTAGCTCCAAATCGCTCCAAATAGCGAACTGATAGCTCCAAATTAGCGGTGTGACAAATATGCGCGTTTGAACCTTACAATATCTGACTTTGTATTACGCACGCGATAACGTTCGATGACAGCTGCACGTTAACGGCGCATTTCACAACAAATAAATAACTGAATGCATATTAAAGTAAATTACTTGAAGAAATACACAAGATTAAACATTCATAAGATTTGTGAACCTTTGCCTGAATATGAAAGTAATTTTTACTTTGGTTCATGTTGAAAATCCATCCCAGAAAATTCAGTTATAGATTCTTCTGAAAGCTGTGTTGTCATAAGACTGCCCCACTATTTAAAAGTAGTAAATCGTAACTGTAAAAACAACACATTCTAATATAGAATATTAGATACTTCAATGAGTTTGTTTTGAGTCTTAGGCGTAACAAATTAGATTGTGCGTAAAAGTTAGTTTAATCCACCAAAACCCCAAAAAAGGTCATCAAAAAAAGAGAACTCACCTTTTTGTAAGGAGTTCAGGGAACCGGGAATCTGCTCAAAAGGAGCGTTTCCACCTTCTGCACATAAAAACAAGATTAGAAAAAGTTAATGAAAAACACAGAAATTGAAGAAAAAAAATAAAATGTGTTGAAAAAAGCAGTGCTAAATAAGAAAAGATGGTTCCTATCAAAATAATAGTCTATTGCACCTCAAAAAAAAATTAATCTAACCTTTAGCTAGGAACCTCTTATCTTCCCTCTGGCAGCGCTGATTCCCATACAGACAAGTTGTATCCTTCTGAGAGGCGGCCATTCGGGACAGTAAAATCCCAAATTTTATTTATGAGCCGCGAAAAGGAGCAACAGTGCCCCTGTTACTAGGCTAGAAATGACGTATTGTTTGTAAGATTGATTCAATTTAGCTAATCATTTTGAGTCCAGAAAAGATCTCATATTTTCCCTCGCTCCCAACCATGTAGCGGCCAAGTGCCACTTGGAACCAGCTTGGATTTTGAACAGAAAATGTAAAATTTAAATAAGGAAAACAAAAAGTTGGATCTGAATTTAGAAAATACTCCACAGTCCTGATACGAGCGATTTAGTCAGTTACGCTCTCCAGCTCACATGCACCCGAGAGTACTCGAGTGTTGAAGATGGATAATACCGTGTAGTATTACTGAAATTCTTTTTACGGCTAAATTCTACAGCTTTACTACAATCTGATCTCCAGAATAACCGGAGATAAGTTAAAAAATAACATTCATATTAAGAGAACATATACCTTCACCGCGTTATTTTTCGGTATTTTTTAATTCTTTTTTTTTAAGGTCGCGGAACAGATGAAATGACATTCATTTACACCGGTGCGTGAATGAGCAATTTACATATTGGTACACATGTGGCCCAAGACGCGGGGAACGTGTTAAAATCCGAACATAGGTGTGGGATTTCAAGTGTTTCAACCGGGGATTATTATTATTTTATTTTATTATTATTTTATAATTATTATTATTATTATTTTTGGGTTTTCCCGCCGTTTTCGATACTCTGACAAAATCACAGTTTCAACCGGGGATCAGGAAGTCATTTCAACTGAAAGGCTCAATGATAAGTTATCAGTCAGTTGCACAGACCTATCCAGTGTACATCATATACTGTACGGAATAGGTACAGGTCTCTACGGAAGTTAGTTCACTGGAGCACAGTATTGTAACCTTATATGAAATGCATCTTCTTATTTACGAGTGATTATAATGTACTTTCAGTTGCGCAGTGGTTACTGTTCATTTCACTTCTTCTCTTCTATTTGAATATATTTCATTAATGAAACAATTACGAATTTCGTTTACTCGAACACCAAAACAACTTACGAGAGACATTTAACTGGAACATTAAAGAGCACAAGAGACGTTTAACTCGAACATTTAAACAATTTACGGGAGACGTTTAACTCGAATATAGAAACTAATTACAAGAGACGTCTAATTTACGTCTAAGGCCGCCGTCACACGGAGACCAAATGGTAACGTTTCATCATAATCATTTAGTCAGCGGCACTAGTAGGTCTGTCCAGGGCCACGAAACAATCAGATTTCAGCCTTAGTTTGACCAAATGGTCCCAAACTAAGGCTGAAATTCGACGGTTTCGTGGCGCTGGACAGACCGATTGGTGCCGCTGACTGTAGATAATTATGAAGAAACGTTACCATTCGGTCTCCGTGTGACAATGGCCTAACTCTAACATTAAACAGCGAGGAAAACATCGAGAATGGCCTAGAAATCGGTGACACGGTCGGACTGCGGCTGCGCGCGCTGGAATACTGGCAGTGCTCCGAGACCGGCCTGTACGTCCCACGGCAGGGGGACACCTCCCTCAAGATCGTCGTGGCGGAACCCATCACTTCCATCAGTGAGTGCCTCATCTCTTATGTGCTCAGAGACTGATGCCTATGCCGTGAATGAATCGATCCTTAACACTTTGACCGCATCGTGCGCCACGGGGGTATTTTCACAAGACCGACCAGTAGCCACAAACTCAATTTTCACACATACGTAATTAATACTAAATGAAATCACGATCCAGTAAATGTTGATTATTTTCAAATTTTCTCGCTACAATTGACTTGAAATATAAATTGAATATTAAACTTAAATTTAACCAATTGCGGTTAAAGTGTTAAGCTATCCATCTTGTTCAAACTTCAACTTATACGGATAAGGATTAATCCGCGTGTGTGCTGAGAGACTGAGACATACGGTGAATGAGTCGATCCTGAGTCAATCCTGCTCGTCATAGCCGTGTGTCTATCGGACCTGACTCCGTGCGGGAAACGCGGGTTCGAGTCTCGGCGCTTGTGGCGATTTTCTCTGTTGGGTATAGGAGAAAAAAAATTATAAGCACAATACCCCACTCCACCCAGGTGTCTGAAATGGGTACCGGTCTTTGACCGGGGGAAAGCGTCATGGCGTCCTGGTGTTAGTTATAAGGCATTTGAAAAACCAATGTAAAAGGTGATATGTATCATGCTTCAATTGGAAATAAAGCATCCGTAGATGCCGATGTTTGTTTGTGTGTTTTGTTTGTTTCTGAAGCTATTCCTCTTGTTCGAACTTTAACTAATACGGAAAAAGATTTATTCGCGTATGTGCTGGGATTTATGTAGTGAATGAGTCGATTCTTGAGTTATTCATCTCGTTCGAACATAAACTAATACGGATGAAGATTTGTCTCAGTTATTCATAACTGGAATTCATCCTATTAGTTGAATAACTGGGTGAAATTTTCGTTCTCACGAGTCGAGGTTCGGAGATTACGTTGTATAGCTTCTAGATCGACTGTGTACTCACTCTCAGGGAGTTAAATGGATGACTTAATCCCAACAAGCTTGATACATATCACTTGTATATAGATTTCTCGAATGCCTTATGACCCACACAAGAAAGCAATGACGGTTACTCCCGGTACTACTTTCGATACCTCGAATGAGTGGGGAATTATGGTTATGCTTCTTCTTCTTTCAGTGAGAGAAACACTGTGCTGGTATTGCTGGAAATCAAATCAACGACTTCGTTTCCTATAAAAGTTAGAATATTGTGTCGCTCAGAGATTTTAATTCCCCGAATGCAATCCGTATTTTGCTAACGCATTCTTCACGACGCATCTCTGACACCATTACCTAATTACACCATTACCCATTACCTAACATTACCTAATTACCTAAGCCTCCCTAATCGCTAAAACTGACCCCTTAGAAATTCCAATTAACAATCAACAATACGCGTTTTCGTAAAACTTTGTTAAAATTTGCAGTTATCAAGTTACTGTAATGAATTCAACGTAACTTTTCCACGTGCAGAGCCGAACCACGTGAGCGCGTTTCTGACCCGCCACAAGGGCCCGGGTCTGCAGCACGTGGCCTTCCACGCGCCCTGCCTCCTGCACTCCGTCAGGTCCTTTGCCAGGAGGGGCGTGCCCTTCAGGAAACCTCCTCCCGAGTACTATGTCCATGTGAGTGTTAGTGTAGGACACGGTAGAGGAAACAAGGTAGGACCATTTCTCTGGGTGAAAATACATCTTCTCTTGTTCGGCTAGCCAATAGAACGGCTTCATTTCAAACAAGCTTTATGACGTCACCAAAACGCCACGTCGTTAGGCCAAAAGGGAGTCAGATTTTGGGGTAGCAGTGCTACCAGATGCAATATGAGCGCTGCTATTGGTTCGTTGCCGTGACGTCAGCAAAACCACACCGTCAACGAAAAAAAAACGGTTCAAGTCTAACTTGTTTCCTCTACCGTGGTGTAGGACTCCTCTGCCTGGTACGTGTGCCTGGTAAAGTAAGGTAATTAGCTAGAGCTTTGCAGACTATGTACTTCAGGAAACCTCCCTCCCGAGTACTACGTCCATGTGAGTGTTAGTGTATTCCTGTGTCTGGTACGTGTTGAAGTAAGGGAAATTGCTGGCGCTTTGCAGACTGTGTACATATCACCCCGAAACTCCCAAAGGTTGATATTTCTAAATACTATCTATTTAATATTCTACTTGTTCCTTCCTTAGTTAGTTACTTAGTCCGGCCGTTACGCTTTTGTCCGAGTTAGCGGTATCATGGATCCCGAATTCCTGAGTGTAACATTAAAAGATGGATTTTACATGCAGTGATTTGTTTGACATTTTATCAGGATAGGTTCGGTTAGGCTAGGTAAAGTTAGGTTAAGATAGGTTTGCATAGGCTAAGTAATATTGATGCAAATTTTTTTACGGGTCCACGGTTTTTTTTACGTTTGACATATCAGGATAGCTTCGGTTAGGATAGATTAGGATAGGATAGATTAGTATTTGTTATGTTACGATGTGTTAAGTTAGAATGTGTTGTGTTAGAATTTGTCGCTATGTTGACCGAATTTTTTCACGGGTCCACCTAGCCAACTATGGCATTGGTTTAGTTAGGTTAGGAAAGGCTTGGTTAGGTTAGGATAAGATATTTTAGGTTAGGATAGGTTAGGTTGGTATAGGTTAGGTTATGCTGACGGAATTTTTTCACGGGTCCACGGTTCTTTATGTTTGACATATTATTAGGATAGGTTCTGTTAGCATATGGTAGGACAAGATAGGTTAGAATATGTTAGGTTAGGATAGGTTAGGTTAAAATATTTTATGTTAGAATTTGTTAGGTAATGTTGATTGAATTTTTTCGCGGGTCCACCTAGCTTAACGATGACATTATCCGTGGAATTTCCATGGGTCCTGCTAGTTATTATTATTTTTACTAGTGTACACGGCCCGTCAAAAATAACTGGAATCGATATTTTACTGAAATATATTTTCTGGATTTGGGTGACAAAAATATATTTCCATCCTTACAATACCTCCGATTAAAATATTTTTGTACTTGTGCACTCTAAACTCGTATCACAGATATGGTCATTAGGCATCCTTAAGAGCGTCACAGACACACGCACAAACCAACCCAGCATGCAACAACTGTGTATTATTATTCAAGTGCATACGGCCCGGCCCGTAAAAAATGACAGGATTGGATATCGAACCAACGGAGCTTTAACATGGCCTTCCCGTGATTTCCAATGCTTTTCTATGGCTTCCTATACTTTCCTAACTCTCAACTTCTGGCATTGTATACAATCTAACCCAACATGCCATATGATATTCATTCCGACTTCGAATGGATTAAAACACCGAAAATTGTGGAGTTGATGAAGCTTGTATCACAAATACGCTCATAACACACTTTCTGCTGGTGGGTGTGACGCACGGACAGACGGACGGGGCTCTTATAGTATAGATTACTATTATTATTATTATTATTATTATCATTGTTATTACTGTTATTGTTTAACCACTATTACCACTAATAAGCGATCCGCATATTTGTACGTAATTGTTTCATTTCTCACGGAGTATTTCATTTCTAACTTGAATACGGAAACGTGTTGAAAATAGGATGCATTTTACAGGAAAAAAATTTCACGGACTCACGTGATTAACACGTTAACTGCGATGGGTTAAACTGAAGTTCAATACTCAATTCAAATTTATGGTCAATTGTGGTAATCAATTTTGAAAATAACAAACATTAACTGGATCGGGCCTTACTTTAGCTTTCATTAAGCATTAATAAAAAATGAATTAGTGACTGCAGGTCCGTCAGCAGCACTATGAAAATCACCTAAGTGACCACCGGTGGGTCCTTTCGCAGGGAATGTGTTAATATTTCTGTTTGTCCTACACAACAATTTTTACAGGGACTTACATAATTAACATATGTGTGGTGCGCAGGGAGGCAAGAGGGCGGAGCTGGAGGAGGTGGGGCTGGGTGAAGACGCAGACCTGCTGCAGGAGGCGGGGGTGCTGCTGGATACTGAGGCCGACCCTCACGGCGCCGACTTTGAGGACTCCAACAGGTAGTCCCGCACCCCTACTGGGGGGGGGGGGGGATACAGTCATTTTTATCGGCATTATATTTTCCGCTTAGGATTATAATCATTTTTCACTGCATTATTATACACTGGTGTACACGCCACGTCAAAAATAACGGGATTGGATACTTTCCTTGAATAAATTTTTCACATGTGAATGATAAACATATCCATCCTAATAGTACCCGCGATTAAAATATTTTTGTCCTTGTGCACTGGTGAAACTCGTATCACAGATACGGTCATTGGGTATCATGAGCGTCTCAGAGAGACGGAAGAAGCGGGCACCAAACAAACAAATAAACATACCAAGGGTATTATCAGGTAAAATTATTAATATTTTCAGCTTAGGATTATAATCAGTTTTAACGGCATTATCATACAATATTATTTCCCGCTTAGGATTATTATAATTTTCAACGGTATTCTTTTCTGCATTTTCTGCTTAGGTTATCCGATATGCCACCATGCTGGGATTTAAGATTACCGCTCACGTTTAGACGCCTCATGCAGAGGTCAACCTGGAATACTCAGCCAAAATTTGGTTGCTGTATAAAATCAACATTTTCTGTAGAATTTTCCTGTTTCTTAGAAGCATGAAATGAATAAGTAACTAAATTTTAAATAGGAAGAGTATGTTATATAACAAGGCAGACAGTACTAGGTTGACTCTTGTTAAATTTGGTTCATTTTGCTTCACAATTTTGTTATTGTTGTAGTGAAAGTTTAACTACCTTGCCACATTTTATGTGATTCTAATTATGAGACAAGGAAGGTTTCATTGAGAGACGGGCAATTGATATTATTTAGATTACATTGATTCTTTCGCATGAAACCCGCTCTAATTCAGTAGAACGGACATAATTATATAGGTATTTATTTCCGTAAAACATTCTGATTATCAAGGTATTTAGTTCACCAAGCGTTCTGATTATCATGGTATATAGTTTATGAATGTTCAAATTACACAAATCAAACTACCAGCATAAAAATTTAACAAAGTTCAACATGGAATAATTCAATTTCAGAACCTTAAATCAGTAGTGACTTAATAAATATGTACATAGTTCTCAAGACAGCTTGATATTTGTCTATAGAATTACTTTGGTTGTGTTATTCGATCGCGGACTTTTGAGGCTCACGAATTCCAGCATGCACTGACGGAGCACGATAATATCAAATGTAGCCTACACAACTGATATTATTTTAGTCATGACACTCATTTCCCGCCCAGCCAAAAATTAAAAGGAGCGAGTCATAACTGTAAAAACAACACTTTCTAATACAGAATATTAGATATGTCATTGAGTTTGTTTTGCGTCATAGGCGTAACTAATTAGATTATAAGCATAAGTTTGTGTAAGCCTCCAAACCACAACAAAGATGTTCCCTAAAGAGAAAGGCATTTTTTAAAACTTTATATATTAACAGGTAATTTTCTTTTCCTACGATCAATTCGCATTTGAACCCTGACACCCTATTGCATTACTTTAGAAACATACTCCCAACAATATCAAAGTCAATCAATTCAATCTCGAAATCCAATTCAATCTCGAAATCAATCAATTCAATTTCCAAGCCAATCAATTCACCCTCGAAATCCAATTCAATCTTGAAATCAATCATGTCAACCTCAAAATCAATCAATTTTTGTTCGGTCGCGGCCACTAAATCAATCACTTCAATCTGAAAACCAATCACTTCAATCTGAAAATCAATCACTTCAATCTGAAAATCAATCACTTCAATCTGAAAATCAATCACTTCAATCTGAAAATCAATCACTTCAATCTGAAAATCAATCACTTCAATCTGAAAATCAATCAATTCAATCTGAAAATCAATCAATTCAATCTGAAAATCAATCAATTCAATCTGAAAATCAATCAATTCGATCTGAAAATCAATCAATTCGATCTGAAAATCAATCAATTCAATCTGAAAATCAATTAATTCAATCTGAAAATCAATCAATTCAATCTCGAAATCAATCAATCAATCGTTCGGTCGCGGCCACGAAATCAATCTATTCAATCTCGAAATCAGTCAATCGTTCGGTCGCGGCCACGAAATCAATCTATTCAATTTCGAAATCAATCAACTAATAAATCGTTCGGTGGCGGCCTGCAGATACCTGCTGCAGATTTTCACAGAGCCGATCTTAGGGCCGGACACTTTCTTCCTGGAGCTGGTGCACCGGGCGGGGGCGCAGGGCTTCGGTGTGGGCAACATCACGGCGCTCGCCCGCTCCATCGTCCTGCAGCGGCAGCGGCAACCGCAGTAGTGATGGTGCAAGGCGGTGGTGATGATGTAGGGCAGTAGTGATGGTGCAAGGCGGTGGTGATGGTGCAAGGCGGTGGTGATGATGTAGGGCAGTAGTGATGGTGTAGGGCAGTGGTGATGGTGTAGGGCAGTGGTGATGGTGCAGGGCAGTAGTGATGTTGTAGGGCAGTAGTGATGGTGTAGAGCAGTAGTGATGGTGTAGAGCAGTAGTGATGGTGTAGGGCAGTAGTGATGGTGTAGGGCAGTAGTGATGGTGTAAGGTAGAAGTAGTGATGGTGCTATCAACGAGTATGATGGTACAAGCAACGACAGTGTAGCAAAGCCACCATCAGCAACAAAAGTAGAAGCATAACTATCAGTGACAGCAGCCTCAGTATTAGCCGTAATAACAGCATAACTATCAGTAACAGCAGCAGCATTAGCCGTAATAACAGCATTACTCTGTATGAAGATAGAGCAAGAACACCAGGAGCAAGCGCTCTGGAAGCAGACGCGTGATAAATACACACTGAGGTAATGCGTATTGCTTCACGTGTCTGGACAACAACTGCTATCTATTTCTACACCATAAAACTCCGGTATTCTTTTTGTGTTGCGTGCTTGTCATCATCTACACTCTGTTTTAAGTTTTAAGATTGGGAAAGAATGAGGCTTAGTAAGCGCTGGAAAAATTTACCTGCTGTTTAAATTAACGATAATTCAAGTTTTGCAATAATTGGCAAAGATAAATTCACGTTTGTTTTAGTCCAACATAAATGAATCCCACATGCTGTATTATGTGTATGTTCAGCTACAAACATTTATTTTCCCGAAGAACATTTCCCTACCATTTGTTTTTCGCGCAACCTGATCCAACGGGTCACGGAGGTCTAGCACTGAATGGCACAGACAAGGGGACCGGTATATCGGTACAAGAGCAGCTCCGCCAGTAGCCTGCCTCAGGCCATAAATAAAATACCTGTTTATTAAATAATATTCCGTTGTTTACATTTAAAGGCTACATTATTTCCATATTAAAATTTCTATTCAGATTAAACCATATTCCAGCATTTCATTGCGCATGTGCTATTGCTACAATGAATAAAAATTTATTTGAGCACCAAACATTTTAGTAGCAACCTTAACTGCACCGAAATCGGACTCTTTGTTCTCCTAAGTTAGCTTGCCACGACACTCGAATGTATTGGGCTAACAATACCTACCTTAGTTACTTCTGTTTGTCCCTGGTGCTAGTGAAGACAAGGTGGGGCCTTAAAACTGCATCTGGTGGTGGTGGTGAGGCAAATGTTAGGACAGGACCTCTTAGAAGTGAAGTAGTTCGTCTAGAAGGGCCAGGACCCCTCCAAGCCAAGTGCTATAGTCCATCAGGAAGGGACAGGACCTTGTC
Organism: Platorchestia sp. MABIK; assembly: GCA_014220935.1. Classification (NCBI taxonomy): domain Eukaryota; kingdom Metazoa; phylum Arthropoda; class Malacostraca; order Amphipoda; family Talitridae; genus Platorchestia; species Platorchestia sp. MABIK. Next base: position 25,871 of record JACJUY010002436.1, on the reverse strand, counting down.
ACACGAACTTCTGCACTCTTCAAGGCAGGGCTTCCCTTCAAGCGATGTCTTGCACACCTTCAGGAAGGCCTAAAGCTCACTTCAAGCTCGTTAGAACAATGAGGGCAAGAACAAAGCTCGTAGTAGAAAACTTCAATTTATCACATGATATGTTGAGAACAAGACTAAAATTAACACGAGAATATCATGGGGTAGAAAACTCACAAAAAAGCACGTAAACTACAACTAATATTACAAAACATGAACGGTCAAACCTTTGAAAAATGCTTGAATTGATCTTCCGTGTTTTGTGACGTGTTCTATAACGTGAGAAAAAGCCGGAGTTTTAAACGGGAATAATTACAAAATGACTGACGTTGAGTTGGCCGCTACTGACATAAAACTAATTGTAAGGGTAGCTACGCAAGCATCCACAAATATAGAGAAAAAAGGAGTAATTAAAATCGGAAACATGCTACACGGAACACAAGTGAATGTAATGACTTGCATTAAACTGAGCGTTCAAACATTCGATTACACCGCTGAAGCAATGAACATTTTCAACACTTACGAATAAGTAAGTTAACATTGTCAACGAACTGAACATGAACTTAGAATTAACAATTTTATCAAGTAATTGACAATGATGATGGTAGAGTAGCAGATGACCTGAAGTCCATTACATCAGCTGCGCCACCTCACCAATGAAACCATGATCTATTTCTAGGTGGGAAGTGTACAGTACGTGTAAAATTATACGCCAGAGCCAAGCACAATTAAAGTTAGAACAGAAAATACGACTTACAAATAATACGCAAACATAGAATTCTCATTGATGAATAAAATAGACTGAGAGATTGAATTGAATGGGAGAAATGGGCAGTTGCGCATCACGAAAATGTGTCCAGACTTACCCCACAAGGCGGCACCACCGTGGCTACTAAAGGACATCAAAAGAGTGGCAGGGATCGAATCACTGAAACAAAAACTGCTCACGAGATAGTACTCAAAACAGATGTGTCTTAAATTGGACATCTCGAACTCCCAATTATTTGCTGGAAGAAATTTTAGCAGATTCCGCTGAGAATAGCCCGAGTTTCTTTATTCCACAAGTAGGCAAGAACAAAGATATGTTTACAAGAGCAACCGGATTTTCGAAAAAATTTATAATAAATCTTGGATGGAGTTTCCATGAATTGCTTTAAAAACCGGGGAAAATTGCATGAAACCCTCATGGAAACGCCGCCCAAAATTTATTATTTTCGAAAATCCGGCAGCTCGCGTAAACAATTATTTGTGCTTGCTCACTAGTAAAATTGCCAGCTGTGCCACAACTTCTTGATCTGTTCGAGAGTCCGGCACCCACACTGAGAGAAATTTTGACACACCTGGGTGTGTCAAACGGTTATTCAGAAATATTTTGATACACATCGAAATATTTCCTTTGGCCACGTATTAAAGCGGTTGAGAGACTTGAAACACTTTGTCACGTTTCAAATGGCTCAACATTTTTTGTAGAAAACTGAACTGTGTTTGAATTTTGTAATTGGAGTACAATTCTCCTCAAAAAATCCTTAATATCATCGCTTATTTTTCTTCTAATTCTTGGACGTTGTCTGTATATCAGTGTAATTAGTTGCTAGTTTAAAAAATTGAAATATTTTTGAGAAATAAAATAGACTAATGTAAGTGTGTCATGTTTGGCACACTTAAGTGTGTCGTATAAGCCCATGACACACAAAAGTGTGTCAAAATACAAAGGCTAATCATGTATTTTGTTGACACACTTTTGTGTTCCGGTTTTGCGACAACTTGACACACAAAAGTGTGCCGCTTTTGCGACAAAATTTTTCTCAGTGCAGAACTCGAAACTGCTCCCAGAAGTCCCGACCACGTGTCGGATTGATTGAGTATAAGAAAGTTTTAGCCGCCCTTTACCACAGAAAAAATGTTCAAACAGAGGAAGGATGAAGGCACCATTTAGTATGGAATTAAGGAAACGCGGAATCTACGTACAAGATGCATAAAAACAGTAACCTAAGAAAGAAGTTCATGAAACAAGATAAAAGTTGAAAAAGAAAGTAGTAGGTGCTGACAAACAGGACAGCAGCGAACCAAAAAAGGTGGTCTTTAATATGACAAAAAATTTTTTTAACAAAAAAGAAGGCCAAACTAACTCTGAGCTCGGGCCATCACACATTTTCCTCCTGTCAAAATGAAAGACCTGGCAACATTTCCACAACTTTTTTCTGACTATCACATGTTTATTTACGTTACAAGATTACGTGAAATGGAGGATTCACTATATTTGAAATGGTAAATATTTGCTTAGATAATAGAAGTCAGAAATAGATTTTTGTTTGTCAAAGTAAATAGATTAAACTATAATTTATTTTAAGCCTTCCTAACCACAACAAAAGTGTTCCACAGAGAAGAAGACTAAAGGCCCCAATTAGTGTAGAGTTATGGGGGCGGGGAAATCTGTGCATGAAGAGTGTTCCCTCGCTTAATACATGAACTGAAAACAGCAAGTTAGGAAGGAAGTTCATGGAACAAAATAAAAGTTGAAGAAAAAAGTATGATAGTACTTGCTGAAAAACAGAACAGTTGTGGAGCGAAAAAAGAGGGTTCATAACAAAACGAAATGCATATTCTACGATATTTCGATAAAAAGGCCTATCGAACTCTCAGCAAGTGACAACGTTTTCCCTGAGAGCGCTACATCCCATAGATGAAATATTTCTATCCCGTGAGGGGGTTAGAAGTGCACTGTCGATAATTCAAATGCCAAAGCGACTGTGTATTATATTAGAAACAGCTTCTGACTGAAGAATAAATTGCTTCCTTACACTACGACCACGATCTGAGATGTTTCTTTATACTCAAAGCAGAACATACACCAAATATGGCATCGAAATATTGGCACGGCCGAAATTCCACCACCATCTCCTGTTTCAGTGGCACTCTACGTTCTGAACACAATTTCAAAATAACCAATGAACACCATAACGCACGTTAAGAACAAAATTTCTCAACAACTGATAAACACCATAACGCAAGAAGACCTGTTCCAATTTTCAACATGAATACAAGCAGCCATTTTCCGACACCAGATCGCAACAGTGCGAGTCAATTAGAGGTACAATAATTGCTGGGAAGAATGAGGCATGCACGAAAAATTACAAACACGCTGCCAGAAATGCATGCAAACAGCAGCTCACGCAGAGCTCCTGTGTTGACTTGAGTGTAGGTCGCTCATGCGTTGCATGAGGCGTCTAAAAAATCCCCTTTGACCAACTCTGAACACTCAAACAACGACATGCCGCGTCATGGAGCAAGAGGAAACCTCATTTCGCTGCATCATTGCAAGATTGTCAAAACTCAAAAATTTGAATTCTTTCATAACAAATAATACAACAAAAAAATTCAAAACAAATTTTTTTTTTGTTTATTTAACAATCAAGTGGAGCCCTATTTACCCAATCACGTCGATAAGTTTTGTTGATTTGGGTACTATGATTAAAGTTCTATGGCTCAGATACATATACTTTAAAATGCTTCTCCTGAAAAAACACGATATTCGAGTTACGAGTCTTGCAATGATGTAGCGATTTGTCCAACAAAACACCAATTCCTCGTTCGAAAGATCTCATTTGTCAAGCATAATCACTGATTCCTCGTTCGAAAGACCTCGTTTTTCATGCTAATCGAATCGCTCTCAGAGTGATTCTGTTAAACGCTTCGAGTTTTGACAATTTCTGGAGGACAACGAACAGGAATGGATATAGATAATACATCTTCTTGAATAAAGAAAAGCTTTCAGAAAAATGCAGGAACAAAGAGCCAAGAAAAAAATTACCTTAAGCTCATCAATCTCAGTCACTCGGGCCAACCATTCTTGCCTAAATAAAGAAATACTGGGAGTCTTGCGGGCAACATTTGCATGGAGAGGGTTGACTAACACATTATTACAGGGGAATCTATTTGTAAAATTTGAGATGCACCTCATTAACACTTTGACCGCATTGTTTGCCATTGAGGTGATTTTTATTATGCTGCTGATCGACCAGTAGTCAAAAACTCAATTTTCACAAACATTTAATTAAAGCTGAATGAAAGCACGATCCATTGAGTTTTTACTATTTTCAACATTGTGTGCTAAAAATGACCGTAAATTTGAAATGAATATTGAACTTCAGTTTAACCAATTGAGATCAAAGTGGTAAACTCACCACGAAATCGTCCGACACTATTTCATATTTCAGCCTATCTAGGAATACTTGCTTCATCCCTAAGTAATGCTGCGAATACACTACTTACTTCATCTCTAAGTAACACTGCGACGCAACATCACGGGCAAACGGTGGCTATGTGAACTGCAGAAAGCATCAACTACCAACAGATCGACAAGAACACACGACTATAGGTAATCCATCGAACGCACTTAAAATTTACAAGATATGTCTAGGGAAGACACTTCAATTCATAAGAGAGAGACGGATGCAGAACATCCGTCTCTCAGAACAACATGCAGAACATACTTATTAACTCAAAACTTTAACTTTCATCGTGCACACCTCAGCACACGTAACTACTGAGTGCCCTTGGTGCACTAGCATATGTCTAAGTTTACTATAAAATGCACCAAAATTAGCATGAAATGACCATTTTTACAACGATTTAACCACCCTAGATGACTTGCAGGCGATTCAAGAGTGAAACTCTTTTAGTTAGAATTGATCGTTAGTATAGATAAGAAAGTTGGGTGTATAAGGAAGGATTTTGATCAGATTAGCAAATGCTAAAAAAAAGATTTGGTAATGAATATCGAATTTGGTCAATGAGCCTAATTTTAACGGGAGCACAAAAAAATCTTCCCCTACCCACTCAAGTTTTGGTTGGCCGCCTCAGACAAGCTGGAAGTCTCCCCTGATACGAAAGTAACTACTAAAAACGAAGACAAAGTAGCACCGCATTTATGAAATTTCTTTCTAAATGAAAAAAATTCATAAAAAAAATTACATCAGAAAAATTGGATAGCTTGATCAGGTTTTGGCTGGAAAACACGTAGTGCCGCTGAGTCGACAAACTTTTGCTGCTAGCTGTACCGCTACGACAACTTACATGATTTGAAATCCGCCCAATTGGCAATTGACAAATTGAAAATTGATTGATCAATTGAAAATTGACTACTGGGAAATTGACAAATGATTGACCAATGGGAAATTAATGTGAGAATTGATAAATTGACTTCTCCCAAGTCTCACTTGTTTGCCGGAGTACCTGGAATTTTAACCGTCTTAGTATACCTTCCACACACAGCAGCTAAAATCACAAAAATGTTCCGGTGGAAAATTCAGAAACGGGAATATTTAAGTTCCGCCTCCACTATTTTCAATATCAGAATTACACAGCAACATAGCATGGCACATCACATTTAAAATATATTACTTTATAATTTATTGTAAGACCTTAGCTACTACGGATTAGAAAATAAGAAACGCTGGAAAAGTGTTTAGAGCTAATAAAATGCATGCAACAAAATAAGACACTTCTTAGAGTTGAAAAATTAATAAATTAAAATCCTATAAATCCTAAAGCTAGCCTCAGTCATGCACCGCAAAGCGTACGCAAAATTACGTACGCATTGACCTAAAAACATTTCTAATTTTTAGAAAACTAAAACTAGCAGCAGTCCCAATAAGAAATATTGCCGCATCAGCAAAATTTCTCTGGGAAAAACTTGAGTTGTTTATTTTTGGCTAAAGTTTAACCTCCACTTTCACTTGATTTACTCAACAATGATCGCAGGAAAACTCAATGATAGAGAAACTTGAGAACTATAGACTTTAGAATACGAACATTCTTAAGGCGAATTAACCTGTAATCATAAATTTGGAGGTAACAGGAAGCGTGAGAACAACTTTGAAGACGAAGGCTGTTCATTAAAGGAGGGCTACGGTTATAGTCAAATCGTGACCTATTTTCACGCCTTGCAGTACTCACAAAAATGGCATAAAATTTGCTCTGAAATATTATAAAGGTACCTACCTACACAGTCGTACGCTACGTGCGAAAACGTCTAACCTACCACGCTACAAAAGTACCAAAATATTTCAAGTTTTCTACAATACTCCAGTTTACTTACAGTCAATAAAGTAAAGATAAAGACTCTATGCTAGCTACAGTGTACACGCGTACGCTGTGATTGCCCGTTGGATTGAATTACAGTCGAGTTGTGCATCTCATGCAAACCTCAACTTAGACGCATGAAAATGAGCCTCAAGTTCTAAACTAATGCTATGCTTGATTCAACTTATGAATAACCGGGACTAATCTTTATCCCTTTAAGTTGAAGCTCTAGTCAGGAGAAATGTAGCTCGAAGATCCTATGCAAAAAGGAATTGTACCCCCTATGCGGAAATAAACTGCGGGCGTCAGCAGTTTCAGACGTTTGGATAAGTAATGAGAAGATGAATGCGCCAGAAAAGGAAGCAGTGCGAGCGGTTTCTGACACCACACAACGACTACCTACATAATAATATAATATACCCTGATATTATTGCTCCCTAGAGGAGAGTGACTTAGGAAGATCTAACATGCCTTGCAATTATTACTCCACAGAGGGGAGGCATGTGGAGGAGTACAAGAAATTGTGGTAGCCTATTTACCAAATTACAACTGACTTCTTATTTTTACTAAAATATCATTTGTCTGACACATCGACCTCAACTGAGCTCTCATAACGGACATCTAATCATGGAGTTCAAGAGGGATCCTTCATTTTCAGTAGTTTTTTGATGTTCCTTTTTTTCGCAATCATGAAATTTATGTCGGATCGATTTTTGAATGAGAAATTCATTTTATTCATTCTAGTATGAGCACCGGTAACACCCGCTTGAAAATTTTGCAAACCTCTTTGTGAAAAAGAGCCAAAAATTTCGAAGGCGGTTGCCCTTAAACACAACTCTGTAGAGGACATCATGCATATGAGAAGTACAAACATGCATGTACGTTGAGGCTAACGATATATGAGCAAAGAGCCTACCTACTTTAGGCATATTGAGATTCTTCATAAATATAATGAGAGCAAAATGACAGCACAATCTCGGTTCACAGTACGACCACTTGCTACATACCCACACATATGTAGATGCATAATAGGGCGAAGTTTTTACAGGTTCCGTCACGACACTCGTAAGTACAAATTATTATACTAAACATATTGAGACTTGCCAAAAACGGTTTTGCGACTAGTTATTAAGGATCTCTAAAGTCTGGATTTTGAACCAATGCACGTCGTTGGCAGCGTTGTCAAGTGAATCTACAAGAACTGACGCTACGACGACGTAAATTGGTTGAAAATCCGGTTCTTGAGCTCAATACGCGCACCTTTACAGTGTTTCACTCGCAGGAACATTGCAAGAAAACGCGTCACATTCTCATAGAAAACCTCGACATTTCTCTAAAAAAATGCATGTAATTATATTCATAGAGAAGAAGATTTGCATCGGTTGTTAACGAGTTAAGCTTTCAACAAAGCCTAAGCTCAATCAAAAGCTTCCGATTTATTTTTAAACTTTCAACAAAGCTTAATTAAGCTTTTAATTTATTTCAAAGCCTTCAACAAAGCTTAATTAAGCTTTTAATTTATTTCAAAGCCTTCAACACAGCTTAATTAAGCTTTTAATTTATTTCAAAGCCTTCAACAAAGCTTAATTAAGCTTTTAATTTATTTCAAAGCCTTCAACAAAGCTTAATTAAAAGCTTCCGTTTGATTTTAAAGCATATCAACGAAAAACGGACGTATATCTCAGGAAATTTTTTCTTCTACTAGAGTTTGAAAACAAGACGTGACAGAAGGCCACGTTGATGCCTAGACCTCACAACTGAAGAAGACTTGTGAATAATTTTTACGCAAGCTTTACTGTATTTCTTACTGGATAACATAATTGTGAGAATATCGAGAGTCCAACTCACAAGATTAAATCCTAACTAGCCACACAAAAGGAATGACAGGAACACAAATTATCGATGTTGAAAAACACACGTTAAAAGTTGTACCAAGACAGCCGAAAAATTCACATCATGTAATAAAACACTTTTTGGTGTACGACTATCATCATCATCATCTCCTGCACGTTGACTTCGTCCAAAACTCATAAAAATGTACAACATTGAACGAAGATATGAATAAAAGTATAATTTGTGAACGGGTTGTGTTTGAAACAAATGCAGCACAGAGAACCTGGCACAACACAGGTTTGGTTAATTTGTTGGAAAAATGCGACAGATGGGCGAAATTTGAGACAGAAAAACGAATCAAGGAGAAATTTAAACTACAATCAACTGGAGGGAAAACATACAGAGTGGCCTAACCCACAAATTAAAGGTCAAAACTGACGGAGTGGATTAAGTGATAATTTCACCTCATAGCGGCGTAGATGTCTCACAGGCAGAGTGGCCTAGTTCCTAGTTAGTAACTTGGCTAGGAAAAGCCAGTTTGGCAACCCTGCGATGAACACCACGCCTCTAACTTGAGTGTCCTAAGTTCTGTGTTTTGTGGGTTAGGCCACTCTGCATATTTGCCCTCCAATTGAACTATTAACACTTTAAGTGCGACGTGACCCACCACTGGTCACGGAAGGAATTTTCAAAATGCTGCTGACCGACCAGCAGTCACTAATTAAGTTTCGATAAATGTTTAATGAAAACTAAATGAAGGCGCAATCTACATAATGTTCGTTATTTTAAAAAATTGAACTCTAATTTGAATTGACTATTGAACTTCAGTTTAACCCGTCGCACTTAACGTGTTAATATTCGAATAACCCCACAACGTTTGTACACAAAAACTTTGAGCCCGCAATGAGGGAGGAAAGCATCCAAGGTTTTAGTAAAGCTAAAGGTGAAGGATTTCACCCACGAGGGTGAAATGGTGGCAGTATTGCCTGTACCGCACTGTCAGCACAACTCAACACGACACGCTATAGGAGAGCATCGCAGAATCAGTAAGAAGCGTCTTATTATCATCAGGATGTTTAAATCCTTCGGAATGAGGGACCCGTTAACTCAAATCGTCTTGACTAGTACAAATTGACTACTAAACTGAATTAACTAAACTAAATTTAGTACAAACTAGTACTAAAATGCTTGCTCACGACTAGGGTACGTCTGAACGAACAATAGTTGGCTAACAATTCGCATCAAATTCGGCCATCCATTCTAATGCGAGGCTTTCCTTCTTCTCTCTAGAGCAGCTACCACTCTACTGGTGACTTACATGAGGATCTCACTGATATGAAACATATTCATATATTCAGAGTGGTTTATGTACATGAAACATTCATCGCGAATGCTCACACCACAATTTACACGACGACGTATTCCGAAGAAGTGCACATACTAGTCTAACTTTTTTGCCGTGGCATCTATGGTTTTAGGATCCCGGTTCAAAGTGGGCGGCTTAAATCATAAATCCCCAAGAGATGAAATTAGATTGGGTTTCCACAGCATTTACTTTATTTTTTAGTTATGTTCTTCCACTTGGTGGCACCTAAAGCTTTATTTCTTTATTTGAGCTCCATTTAAATTGTTATTACGAATATTCACCTAAGTAGTTCAGTTTTTAAGAAATACAGCAAAAACTTTTAAAATACATACAACTAAATTATTGAATTTTAATTCAAGGCATGAAATAATTTCACACCGGAAGTACTCAACAACACTACGCCAGTTTAACGCTATTTGAGTTTTAAATTTTGGCTTGGATTTCAACTTCCTGATATAAGCTACGGCGGAAACGTGCCCTTCACGATTTCCGTGTAGAACATTTTCAGTCAAAACGTTTTCTTAACTCCATCACTAGAACATGAATGTTCAGCACTTTCCATGGAGATCGGTTAATGATGCACCATACATGAGTGACGTGGCCGCATACCCAGTCTAAATTTTTCGCCGGAGCATTCTTGTTTTTTTGCCGCCTAAGCGATTTAACTACTTGGGCAGCGAAAAACATGCATGCAGGCGGTGAAAAAGTTAGACTGGGTCCCCACACTCCAGCATGGTTTTTACCCTATAAATTTAATCTAAAGACGAGCTAACAGACTGAAAACAATTGGCATGAATATTACCACACATTTAGCCTCAATCACACAAACCTCACAGACCGGCTTGAGGCACATTCCTCAATTGAAAAAGTTCTCACGTAACTCATTTCAGCACGCATCATCAGACAGCATCATCCAGTTGTTACGCCGAACGTAAGTGAACTCTCGGAAGGCAGGGAACCCCAGTCCCTCACACTTGTATCATCAATGAAATAAATTGCTTTGAGAACGGAGGAGACCATTTGCAAGGCATGTAAAAATTTGTCGTCAAAAAGACGAAATTATAAAGAATAATTACAGTGTGAGGAACTAAAGTCTGAAATTTCCTTTAATGAGCGCCCAGTTTCTAAGCCCAGGAGCTCTCATGAACACAATTTCAATGCACAGATCATGAAATGCGCTGTGTAGTTTTTCATGTTCTAAATTTCAATGAGGATATTTTCATAAAATTTTAAATTATTACGAAATATCACGAGGACACTTCAGAGAAATAGCGGTTAGTTTTTCACGAAGATGTCGTAAAAACGACGTGAAATATGTTCATAAGCAGCCAAGAAAATGGGCTTTTCTCGACAAAAAAAAGATTCCGCAAAGCGTTCTGCAAGGAGTTCCATGAAATTACACTTTCCTCACCAGACTGTCAATTGCGGCTTAATAAATACAGCTTGAAGCAGAGCAGCCGCATTTTTTGTAACGCTTCCAGATACTTAGATTGATCTTTTAGAGGCATCATTCGGTAAAACACCTCACAGGTGAACATACAGCGTTATTACAGGCGCCACTCGCACAAACCTCTTGCAAGTACCACTTGAACAGATCCCTTGCAAGTACCACTCGAACAGATCCCTTGCAAGTACCACTCGAACAGATCCCTTGCAAGTACCACTCGAACAAACCTCTTGCAAGTACCACTCGCACATACCTCTTTCAAGTACAACTCGTATAGACCCCTTGCAAGTACAGTACCACTTGAACAGACCCCTTGCAAGTACCACTCGAACGAACCTCTTGCAAGTACCACTCGCACATACCTCTTTCAAGTACAACTCGTATAGACCCCTTGCAAGTATAGTACCACTTGAACAGACCCTTAACAGTTACCACCTAAACAGATCGCTCAAAGGAGGCACCACTACCGCAGACGGAGCTGTCATGTATCGTCTTCCAAATGAGAGGAATCAAAATAAGGCGCTCAGCCCTCTCGTTGCCTGTACGGATCCCGCAGGTGGCCAGTCTCAGGGTCGGGGTCGGTGAGCTCGGCTTTAGGATCAGGGTAGTGGGAGCTCCAGGGGGCCTGCGAGCACCGCTGCAGCGTGGACGAGAGGCAGGACTCTGCAGCAGCTGCAGCAGCAGCGCCGGTGTCAACCAGACACACGCTCGACAGCGACCACCCACTGCACAACACGAGGAACAAGCGAGTGATCCGTGTGGTCACCACGTCACAACGACGCTCAAGCTTAACACTCGTGGCCCGTTGGGTCAAGTTGCTTCTGTAACTAATTTTCAGGGATTCCGTCGTAAAATAGGTGTTTGTAATAGATCGTATCCACACTACTGCATGTCGGAACTTTGAGATGTCGCTTTATGTCATATCTAAAATCACGGTGTTGAATTTAGATCTGTCATTACTGGTAGCATGGCATAGACGGTGACCAACTAGCAAACTCATCCTTCCAGAGGCGCATCACAGGGGAAGTTAGCATCTAAAAAAGGAATCTAGACCTCATTGAAAACGCTATGACGAGCATGAGAAGAAGAGCAGAGGTTTGTATAAATTGAAGTTGGAGGTCAAAGTTGGATAAATTTATGATCATATGATATGATTATTTGTAGGTTAATTCGCCTTAAGAATGTTAGTTTTCTAAAGTTTATAATTTTCAAGTTTCTCTGTCATTGATTTTTCCTGCGATCATCGTTGAGTAAATCAGGTGAAAGTGGAGGTTAAACTTTGCCCAAAAATAAACTTTGACCTACACCTTTTTCGATTCAAGTTAAAATATCTGACATTCAAGTTAAAATATCTGACTTTCAAGTTAAAATATCTGACATTCAAGTTAAAATATCTGAATTTCAAGTTAAAATATCTGACTTTCAAGTTAAAATATCTGACATTCAAGTTAAAATATCTGAATTTCAAGTTAAAATATCTGACATTCAAGTTAAAATATCTGACTTTCAAGTTAAAATATCTGACATTCAAGTTAAAATATCTGAATTTCAAGTTAAAATATCTGACTTTCAAGTTAAAATATCTGATTTTCAAGTTTAAAAATCTGACTTTCAAGTTAAAATATCTGACATTCAATTTAAAATTTAATATGGATTACTTTAATAGAACTACATATTACTGTATGTTCCTAGCTATATTTGCAGATTTTTAGCATATACATGATCATGAATCATAAAAAATTTGCAGTAGAATGGATTGTAAATATGATACCAACTACTGTATGTAGCGTATATAAGAGCTCGAATTTTCTTTGCTGAATTATTTTCATTCTAACACCCATCATGACAATGGAAAAACTCGAAGTAAGCAACCTTCTCAGTGATTCGGAATCTGAAGATCAACATACAACACGAGGAGTGAAGAGAGGAACAAAGCGTGGAAGGTATAAAAAAAACACATACGAAAAACAAATGGTTTTGTCTGCAGCGGAAGATATCGACGGAGACTGGAGGAAAGTGGCCAACAATCATGGCGTACCAATAGCAACTGTATATGGTTGGATTCGAAAAATTGATAAGGAAGTTAACAAACACGGAGGTGCAAGAAATACGAAGGTTGCACTCATACATGTGCAGAAAATGATTAGTTATCTTGAAGAAGATCCTCTTATTACTTTAGTAACAATCAAAAATAAATTATTGC
>JACJUY010002435.1:97788-107870 GCA_014220935.1 Platorchestia sp. MABIK | reverse complement strand
TTGATTCTAAAACGTAATGAGGAACCGAAAATGAATTATTTTTATTTCAAATAATATTCAATGAACACTAACGCCTTTATTGACTCCTGACGTTTAACAGATAAAACGTACAAAATGAGAACAATGCAGACATGCCAGATTATGTTGAATATTTTCCATAGACTTCCCAATTCCTTGGCTAATTGGTAATATTTGAAGACATTTGAACACAGAAGATGCAGTGCGCCGCAAGCAGCCAGTCTGGCCAGCACAAACACGCACGTGCATCCAACCTTACGCTTCTTGTCGCACTGCGCGTCCTGGGGTAAACAAACACGTCATCATCCGAGCAAACACTCCACGTTGTCTACGTTGCAGGAACTTGTACCCTCTACACAGCATAGACTTAGTTTCTATACGTGAAGTGCAATTATACGCAACGTCGATTTATACTGTTTCCATGACACAAAATTCAAATTTTTGAACAATGTTGTCATTGTTTTCTATATTGTGTAGATCTATAGCCTCTATTCTCAATTGATTTATTACCCCTCACAGGTTTTGATTTACATGTTATAGAAAATATCCCGAACACGATAGAGAATTGAACGCTTTTTACATAACACGAAGATTTAAACCCCCTAGGTACTCTAGACTTGATATACTACACAATTAATATTTGTTACTGCATTACAAGGATCCTCTACATATAGATTTTCAGATGACGCTTTCACATGTCGTTTATTTAGCCATAAGTATTCAAATACACTTAAGGTGACTTAAGATCTGCACTGACAAGTGTTATTGTTCTCTATATGTAAAAAATAAAATTCTGCACTTGAAGCAAGGGTCTACCAGTCCAGAAAAAAATCCACCCGATTGAAATCGTCCGCTGAACCTAGCCTGCTGCGCTGCGCAGAGCTTGAAACCAGGAAAAATCTACGGACGATGACGCCTTGAATCGCGCGTTTGTTATTTCAGGAACGACCTTATCATATTTTCTGTCCTTTTTATTCTGGCAAGGTGCTATTTTTAGATTTTCTACTTCTATATTCAAATAAACAAAGTTTCTAATAGAGGGACAGTTTAGCGTTGCAATTTCTCATGTTATGATCTTCGTGCGTGTGTGATTCGAAGATATCATTTTATATTACAGCAAACTCAAATTCCACAGTTCAGCTACATTATAATGATCGTTCTCGCTGTCTAGTTCTTTTATCGTACTCTCATAAGTGATTTATTTCTGATGACGTAATTTTCTGGTATTTTCTGATGTTCGATAACTGCAAAGGATTAAATAAACAGGCTTCCAAATTAGTTATTTAATATAGAAATGATGACTTGAAAAATAACGATGACTTCTGATTCAAATAGTTAACACAATCGATGGACAGGAATTTATCTATAATAAGCACATATCGAGGTGAGGTCTCGTTACTGAATCAGTTAGCAAAACACATATTATCTAATACATAATGTGAATTTATGCGTACATCCTAGATATTGAATAATGCTCCGTACACTGTGAGCAAATGCAGATTCCTACACGTAAGATAACAGGACTGAATGGTAATTGTGGATACACGAAAGATTGATACTCATCTGCACTCAAATTCCAGATTGGCGATTGATAGATAATTGAATTAAGTGGCTCCAATGCATATAAATGCCAGCGCCATCGCATGCCCGAAGGCAGCGAGGCATCTACACGTCCTGCACTTAGAGTCTCGGTGGCGCTAATGCCAAGCCCTCTCCTAGACAGGGTAGACCCCAGTGACGCTTGTCACGACCGCGAACATACACGTTTCCCCCTAACAATGCTTTACGTTAATAATTTACCGAAAATAGCAAGTGTCGTCAGATAATTAGATTAGATTACGTTCACCTATTAATTAACAAGTATTTTTACGGAATGAACAAGATTCTAGGTGTCTACGGATAGAGTTGAGATACGTGAAGAGAAATTGAGTAGAGGTATCTAGCACTACAGCTCCTTCAAGACGCCGGGGGGGACGTGGAGTTCTCCAGAGTGGGGGTGTCAAGGTGGGGTAGTTTTCAAATGACGCTTTCTCGAGGTTGACGATTTGACGGTTGACGATTTGATGCAATGTTCTGGGCAATGTTCGTAGAACTGAGCACATGCTGTTCTCATCGACGATAATATATTTTTGATGGCGGTTCTTTTCCGAAGGTGATCGTTGGCCAAACGAACCCTTCTTCGTAACGTTTATTTAAACACGACGTAGGGTTGAAGCTTAAACCATTACACTCAAAGCACATTAATTAGAAATGAAATGGTAAAAGATTATTAACAATTATTATTTCACGCTACCCTGTAAATGAATTGCATAATTATTCCGTCAAAAAAGTTTAATTTTACGACTACAATTATTTAATATCGGCATGTCTCACAAGTTGAGAGAACAGATTTATTCGCACGTACAAAACCTACGTTTGTTAAAAGTCGGCATGTGTGAATAAACCCTTGGGAAAACAATGCAGCGCTTCTAGACACGAATTTACAAAAAAGGAGAGATATATGTGATGATGGCAGTACAGCACAAACTGAATAGAGGCCTAGACGATGTAAACAGGTGCACTTACCACGGTATATAGTGGTACATACCACGGTATAGAGTGGTACACATCACGGTATAGAGTAGTAGATACCGCGGGATGCAAGAGATGTTGGGATGGAGATGCCCGGCGAGGTCAGTATCCATGCAGCCGCGGTTGTAAGCGGTTGTGCGTAGCTGCTGTCGCTCCAAAAGGGGGGCTTCCGTGCCCTCAAAATCCCCTTGCTTGAGTTTAAAGGTTGACCTCGAAGATTGCAATTTACCGACCCCCTCTTCGGAGGTTTACTTTAAGGCCCGCCAGGAGTGGGTGGAAGCCGAGCGTGGGTGCGAGCGCCGGGAAATGCACGTGTAAATAAAATATATTCTCCTTATGTCGACGTGTCTCAAATGCGTCAACGAAATGAACGGTTATTTATTAGATAAAAATTTCATCGGAGTGCAAGTTAGTGAAATTAATAATGAATGAGAATGATGAAAGATTATTGTGAAATGATTTATGAAGGGATATTGAAATGCTCTTCAAGCTTGCTTTCAAACGTCGAACAGGAAAGTGATTTTGAGAGATATAATTTTCTTAAAAGTGTAGGCCCAAAGCCCAAAATTGACATAATATGAAATTGTTATGTTAAAAAAGGGACCGATACAAAATTTTTTTACATGACCACCAATGATAAATATTTAATTTCATCAACCCATAAAAATCCCAGACATTACAATAATACAACATCGAAAAACTTGTTTAAAATTCGCATAGTTTTCCGGTTAAATTTTATTTTCCACACATTATGCGGAAAATTTTTCGTTCAATTTTTTTATTATCAGTTCACATTTAATTTTTTTATTTATTAGTGGAATTACGTGCGGGAACATATGTCATGAGTGACGCGCTGAACAATTGAGAACTGCTGCGCGCTCAGGCGTGTGGCAGAACACAGAAGGTAGATAACACAAAGATTACATTATGTATTAGGCAGTACTGCATTTACTGTACTAGGCAGTACTGCATTTAAATTTGAGCGCGACTTTTATTTTTGAAAGTATATTCAACAAGAACTCAAGCATAATTAGGGTAGATTTTTGCCCATCTGTACATGAAGGCTGAAAAAATCAATTACAATATTCATGACAGTGATGACAGTATGAGAGCTACAATAATAATGAAGTAAATAACATTAATGTCAACATTCATAGTTCAGACTACCCCATAGGGAACTTGGTCCTATTTTAAAATAAAAAATGAGAAAACTAAAAAATTTGAAAAGTTCGAGATGAATGAGGGAGTTTGGAATTTTACATTCACGTAAGGTATGGAATGCGATATTTGAGATGACCTCCATTATTGTTCAAACAAAAGCGTACTTTTAAAAGGAACGGTTCGTTATTTTTCCCCGAGACCTCTAGCGTCACGCTGCTGACTTCTTGAAAGATGTTGCAATCTAGTTCTTGAGACATGAGGTTTGATTGAATCATCCTCAAAGAAAGAGATCACAAGCATTTAAATCTGGAGATCGAAGTGGCCACGACATGTCTTCGTAACGTGACATCAACTGGCGTGGAAAAATTACGTTCAGAAAATCCATTGAGCTTCTTGCTGTATGATGTATAACTCCGTCTTATTGGAACCAAGGAGGTATTCTCTATGTTTATAATTTTCTCTTCAGGGGCGGATATCCTCTGATAACCAGCAAATACCAGTTTCCATCAACGTCCCTGCATTGCCGCAGAATCTTGAAAATACGGACCTATGATAACACAACATTACTTCAGCTCGGTTATGTGGATGCTGAAAAATTTCTCTGTAATTTTGAAATACCTGTAATATCTTTCATCAATTTCCTCATTGAGGAAGAAATGAGTTTAGTAAGTCGTTACTCACTAATAATGGAATCTTCATGAAAAAACAGCACCTGATTTTTTTAAAGATTAGGTGAACATCTAAAAAATATAATATTCCGGTACTTAACATGCAAATTATATTCCAAACATTCCTACGTCGTTTTAAAATGTCTCAAACTCTTCAGTATTTCACAGTTTTCCTTAATGTTGATTTACAAAAAAGGTGAGTTACGTGTGTCTCACCCTACATGAAGCGTAATGATAATTATGATTAAATAATGATATTCATTCTGATTGTTATTTCACTGCTCCGAGACTTATTTTGAGGTTTTTTATCAGAGTTAAATGCACTTTTGGGGTGAATCCTTTAGTTAAATTTTGCTTTGCTTCTCTCATACTAGATCCTGATGGTTAAAGAAATACGTACGGTGGATTTTATTATTCATGATATTGCGTCGCCATCACACTTTCCAATTTCTATTTTACTGCATTTTTAATTGTTCAACTGATCACGTAAAAGAGAAATCGATAACCAGTTGACTTTTGTTATGCGCGTATGATTTGACAGTCGGTTGCGCAAGTGGACTCAAAAGCCAAAAACACCAGGGCTCGGAAGAATGGATCATATGTTTCAGCTTCATGCATTGCGAAACTCCAAACTATTCACTATTTTTGATCGTGAAGCTCAAAATTTGATGGTTGTGTGCCCGTGAAAATACTTCTTACCATTCAGTTTAATTCCCCGTTCATTATACCTGCCAATTCCAACAATATTATTCTATTTCTAATTTCATTTCATATTATTCCCATTCCCTTTCATCTCACGACTCTTTTATTCCATTATTCTTTATTAACATGACGTGTCGTCTCTCAGATCCACGCTCGTTCAATGAACAGCTCTTGATATTGATTTATTTTTGTGGAATGTTTCGATACGAGCTCTGCGGTGCTTCACTTAACTCTTTACATTGCCTGAGTGGGTGAGGGTGGAACTGCAGCTGGAGGTCAATGGTACCTTGAAATGAGCTCTTCTCTGCTTATTTATGAGCCAAGTTGGGTAAGCGCATCCCTGGATTCTCTACAGTGTCTGGAACACAGGACACTGTGAATGCGACCATTCGTAAGTCTGCTTTCGTCGCTAAAATTCTAAAATCCATGGCTTGCTTTTGCGCAAGGATTTGTGAATTTTGCATCGTATTTTCATTTGAAATTTTTTTGTGCATATGTGAATAAATATCATTGTTTAGTACACTAGTATGATGATGAACGAGCCTAAATAATCTTACTATTCCGCAAGTTGCTGCGCGGCTGTTAGCTGCGACGTAAGGGTACAAGGGTACAGTGATAACATTATCAAGTGCAAAGTTAAAGTAATCATCAAGAGCAAAACACCAGTGTAGCTGAAAATTTACTCTCTTATAGAGAGTAAATTCTCTTGCAGAGAGTGAAATGTTCATGTTATTGTTCCATGTTTTACATTTTGTATACGTTTTTTCATTGAATTATAGGGGGAAGAATTAATAAAAATTCAATTGTCATTGCAAGGACACGTGTGTGTGTGTGTGTCTTGTGCTAATGGATGGTTTTCTATAAGTAGAATTTTGCAGTTTAGAGTGCGATATTTGGATCACAAAGAAGTAAATATTTAAACCCTGTTTGCGGCGAGACCCTACAAAGTGCACTAGAAAGTCGTGTTTATAATGAGTCGTGAAGAAAAATTATGAAAGTCGTGAATTGAAATGCACCAAAAGTTCCAAAATACCAAAGGTCCGGTAAAAAGGGTCGTGAAAGACGAATGTTCAAATACGCTAACAATTTGTGTGTTCAAATGCACTAAAAAGTCGTGTATTCAAAAGAGAGTATTTGAAATAACCTACGAATTGAGTGCGCTTTTGGCTGTTTGCTCATTTGTTTTTCTTCGGCTTTCCGAAGCAAATATTTAGACGCGGGCTTCTGTCTTCAATTTAGTATCGTTAGAAATACTGCACAAAACTTCGCTTCAAAATCATTATGGTGTAGAATTTTATGCAGTCCTGATACTGAAAAAAGTCATAGAATTTTGTAAGTTTTAAAATGAGGCAGATATCGCTTTCCAATTCACGAAAATTCACTCAAATTTTAGCCAACATTATGGTAATTTTAGATCTGATCCTGGAATTTTAGGCTCGTAATACTGAATTTTTAGCTCACGTCACCGGATTTTTTATTCGTATCACTGAATTTTCCAACTCTTATCATTGAGTCCAACTTGTATATGCTCGTATTTAGGTTTTATGCTCGTAACCGTGGATGATCAGGTCGTATCAATGGATTATCTGCTCAAATTCCATGGATTATCGCTCGTGTTGCTGGATTATAAACTCTTATCATTAAATTATCAGCTAGTATCACTGGACTATCAGGTCGTATCACTGGATTATCAGGTCGTATCACTGGACTATCAGGTCTTATCGCTGGATTTTCAGGTCGTATCATTTGATTTTCAGTTCGTGTGTCTATATTTATAGTTTGTATCTCTAGCATTTAAAAATGTACCCGTGGATTATCAGTTCGTACCACTGGATTTTCAGCTCGTGTCCCTGGATTTTGTTTGTATCTCTACGAGTAGATTTTAAAAAGTGACCGTGGATTATCAGCTTGTAACACTGAAAATACAGCTAGTATCGATGTTCAGCGGAGTTCCATCTCAGGAATGGATTATTTCATTCTGTGCTATTGATATGATTTATGGTTTGTGCTTTGAGGAGAACAATAAAACTCGCCTACATTATGAAAAAAATATTCAACAGGGACGTATCGTATGTATTGAATTGTTCTGTCCAGAACATTTCATTTTTTAGGAAACATCTAAAGGTGACTTTCAAAACTTTATTGTCTTTAATTTCGTTTGTTGTTTGAAGAGTAAAGCTAAAGTTTTTCTCTTCAGAACGAAGCTATTTCATAACAAGGTAAACGTTTGTAAGATATTCCATGACCTGAAGAATTAAAATTGAGCCGGGTACCTAGGCCAAATATTATACATTCAATGATTCATAAATATTATTTTATGAGAAAGTCGAGTTGATAACGATAAAAACTCATCATTTAGGTTTTATTTTTTGGCTGAGATTCTGGCACGAAATTGGCACAAGTTATGGTGGTTTGCTCGTGGTGTGGGTAGACCGATTCATAAATTTGAGCGCTCGCGTTACCTACAATAGCGAGCGTCGTAGCGCATTAACGATAGTCACGTTCGCTCATGTTTACAACCATCAGTGGCAGACGCTCTTTACGACACAAGTCGATGGCGCTCCCCTAGCTACGACTAAGTGGGCCCAGGCCGTGTACGACATGCTTCGTGTTTTACGATCTCGCTTAGCTAGGAAATTTACTCGGGTGCTGTTTACCGTGTTGGTGTCAATCGAATTTTTCAGGTGTATGTCAAAATTAGATTGTTCTGAAAAGCAACTGTCTGCCGATGTTGGTATATCATGATTGTCTATGGCTGCAACTGCAATAACGAGACGAAGATGAGCCTGGACATCGTCTGTGTACTGCTAGTGTGGGTGTCATGTTATTGCTGTATATGCGTCGGTGTTGCAGTAATTAGTGAAGCGTGGATTCATGTTTACTTCACGGGTGACAAGATTAAATTCAAACTGACAAACAACGACGACCTCTGAATGAGGTTTACAGCCACAAGGCGAGTAGGAACCTAATTTCTATGTAGTTGATACTTGCAAATGAGTTGGTCCAAGCAATCATTGTTTGGAGGAATTACAGCTCAAAATAGTTTCAACTGTTCTGAGGAGCGAAATTCTCAGCTTTCAGCACAATACACGGAGTCGTTCTCCCTAAAAAATATCTGACCTTGTTATGGGCGGTGGTCCTGCACGAATAAACTTTGCTAAGCCGCCAGTGAGTTCTTAGAAGTCCCCATTTTAGAACTTACTAATGATTTTTCACAATAGGTTGTGATTGTATTAGCATTTAGGTAAGATACTTCATGCATCTTGTAAGGTGGTCTACTGATCTTGATAAGACTTACTGTAGCATAGAGTGGTACTTGATTTCATACATCGGTTCATACGATCGCAGTAGTGTGCACTTCGCTCATGGGGCGATTAACACTGGGCAATGAACTAGGAATGGAATTAGCAGGCACTGTGGTAAAACCAGTGTTTAACATTACTTTATTCCCCATTTACATTTTAAATATTGACATGCTGTGTTTATAGAATGATCTTTATTTATGTGTACTCAAGGGGATACAACTCTTGTGTGTACATATGAGAATTAGCGCTCCCGAGAGCAAAATGTGAATTCTTCAGGTAAAGGCTAAGTTGGCCTTCCCTTCGTTGAAATAAAATTTGTCTTCTTGTTGTCTTACGGAGTATCTTTCTTTGGTCCACTGCTGTCCTGTTTTCAGCACCAAGTACTGTTTCTTTCAAATTTTATTTTTTGATTTCACAAACTTTCTTCTCAACTTACTGTTTCAATGAGCGGGTGATTTTGCATGGGATTGCACCTGTGCATAGATTCGCCATTCCCTTAACTCTATAGTATGATAATTGGTGCCTCCATTCTTTCTCTCTTTGGAACACCTTTTGTTGTGTGTTGGAAGGTATGAATTAACTGATAATCTAATCTAAGCAAACGATTAAAAAATTAATGGGATTGTTCATTATGTCAACCAGCGTCAAGAACCCAATCAAAATACAGGGAGTTTCGAAATCCTGCAGTTCAGCATCATTACATAATTGAATGCCCATGCCCGGAACACACAATGATGCTACAACAAGGATACCTGATCTTGATATCAAATTTTCCCATTTGCAAGTTATTAGAAGCTGTTTTAGAGCTGCTCAGTTTTGTATGAAAATAGCTTTTTTCTATTGGTGTTTTCAGCCATTGGAACGATTTAACACTTTTTAAAAGATTGATTTCGAGTTTTGAGAGCTTTTCGGCTTGAGTTCTCAAAGAGTACATTGTTTTACGATTGTAGGTCATCTTTTTGAGAACACATCAAAGCAGATTGAAGAGCTTGTGAAGATGGAATTAATTAGCGGCCTCTTTTCAGTGGAGCTTTATTTCGAAATTAAATTACGTCTAGCGAACGGGTGCGCGAGAAATATTTTTCACACCGCGAATTCTTTGCAAATTATGGCCCTTCTTAAGTCCCTCATTAAGAGAGAATTCTGCTCAGTTAAATAAGTCAATAGCATTTTTTCATGATATATGTGGAACGATTCAAATTTCGCTACTCCCTTTAAAGGCTGCGTCGTTGTTTTTGGCACTTTGCTTTCTAACTTTTATCGCCGGTGCCATGCATTTGACGTAGATCTACAGGGTGTTTTTTTTTACTTTGAACAAACTTCGAACTTAGGTACAAAAACTCAAAATGAATCGATTTTTATGAATGTCAAAATGTCCAAAACTCATTAGTTTTCGAGTTATAGTTACTTGAAGAATATTAGAACTTCAAGTAGGATTGCACGCGCGCACCATTTTTAGCGCTACCTTTGATAGTTAAAGAGGTTTTTGGGCCCACTAATGAAGTATTTTTGTAATTTCACAATGAAATTTGCGTGTACACGTTTTACAAATAAGAATAAATTGTCCTAAATGAGTAATTATCAACTATTATCATGTAAGCTAACCATTAATCAGTAAGCATTGCAGGACACAGGTAAAAAACATAATCAATACAAA
>JACJUY010002435.1:74387-93480 GCA_014220935.1 Platorchestia sp. MABIK | reverse complement strand
TCGATAGTGCGCTGGCGTGGTAATTTCTAGTCCCGAGTTCGAATCCCACGAGCTCCTCGTACATTTAGTTAACATATATAATGAAAATATCTTACTGTACAGTTCAATGCGAAATTACATGACTGTGATGAATAGAATGAGTATAAATGAACGTACTTATTCAAAACTAGAGCTGTTCACATCTAGTTAGTATAAGGGTCTGCTGAAACTTTCTTTTTATCTTTGCCATTGCCTGTGCGTTTATTCTTCTGCTTCCTCTTTCGCCCGCCGTCTTTTTACCTCCTTTCGTACCCTCCTGCTCCTTCCTGCCTCCACGCGCCTTCTTCCGTTTCCTTCTGCCTTCTTTCGCTTCCTTTCGCTTCCTTCCGCCTTCATGTGCTTCCTTCAGTTTATGCTTCCAAGTCCTCTCTGCTCCTTACATCTCCACCCCACCTTCTCTCTCCTTCTGCCTCCTTCTGTTTCCTTTTGACTCCTCCCGCCTCCTCATGCCTCCCCCCGCCTCCTCTTGCCTCCTCTTTCTTCCCCTCGCCTCCTCTTGCATCCCTCTCATCCCCAGTCTACGTAGTACGTTAACCAGAGCAGACCTTGACCTCCGAGGCATTTTGACCTTCCGCGAAGTTAGCGCAGAGCGACGCGGTGTAAGAGATCATGTGGCACGCTGTCCGACTGGAGAACAATGACCCTTACATGCTTCCTTCAGAAGTAATTCATTTACTTTCAAGTGCGGTGCCAGGTGTGTGTTGATATCGCACCAGTTGCGTGGTTCTAGCGATCAGTTGATTTTTACAGGCGCCGCTCTCGTTTACCCTCTCATTAACATTCCCGATTTTACCGTTTTCTTGCAATCTTGAAGAGAAATGCAGCAACGTAATTACACCTAAGACGAGCTTACGAGATTTTGTTGTTTAAATTGAGCGTTATAAATTCTATTATTGTAGCTGGCATAAAGTGATGGATTAATTTCAGTACATTTAAGCACTGAAAATCGCTAAAAATACAGAAGTAGTCCGCTAAAAAACGAAGATACTCAGACATCGAAGTGACTCAAGTTTGATCAAGAAACAAGTCGTTCTCGACTATGGTACCTGTGCGTGATTGATGTCTGACGCTGCAGGAGTTGAGGACAACCTGAGAATACACCACTTGGCTCGTTTTTGTTTCCACTTTCTATTCCATTCTATTCAGTCTCGTCTGCGTTGAGTTGGTGCGCGCTGTATTGAGAATATTGTTATCTGAGCAGCAAGTTAACAGCATTATTGCTTCTGCCTGAGACGGGAGACGTGAAACAGAGGGGTGGTGTCGAAATTAGTAATAAACATGACTCAAAAGTTTACTACTTAAAAATTTAAACTTGTATTGCCAAGTTCTCTTCCTTCGTTCACTCCGACCTTGTGCCTGGACAAGCTCACGGCAGCCGCAGTACGTACGTTACAACGCGAGCTCCGTTCTTATAACTTGCAATAGGTACGTTGAAACACGCAAGAGGTACGGTTTAATACACGATAGGTAATTGAAATACGCAATAGGTACGTTACAATACACGATGCGTACGTTATAATACACGATCCAAACGTTTTAATACACGATACGTACGTTATAATACACGACACGTACGTTATAATACACGATCCGTACGTTATAATACACGATCCCTACGTTATAATACACGATACTTACGTTATAATACACGATACGTACGTTATAATACACGATACGTACGTTATAATACACGATACGTACGTTATAATACACGATACGTGCGTTAAAATACACGATACGTACGTTATAATACACGATACGTACGTTATAATACACGATACGTACGTTATAATACACGATACGTACGTTATAATACACGATCCCTACGTTATAATACACGATACGTACGTTATAATACACGATACGTACGTTATAATACACGATACGTACGTTATAATACACGATACGTACGTTCTAATACGCAATAGGTATGTTAAAAGCACGCACTCGATACGTTGTAACGCTCCTTCGAAACGTTTGAACGTACAAAGGTACTTTTTTAACGCGCAGTGGGTACGTGATCACGTGCAGTGGATTCGGTCTAACCCACACCAGGTTCATTTTAGCGCACACCAGGTTCATTTTAGCGCACACCAGGTTCATTTTAGCGCACACCAGGTTCATTTTAGCGCACGCCAGGTTCATTTTAGCGCACACCAGGTTAATTTTAGCGCACACCA
Source organism: Platorchestia sp. MABIK (assembly GCA_014220935.1). Lineage (NCBI taxonomy): Eukaryota > Metazoa > Arthropoda > Malacostraca > Amphipoda > Talitridae > Platorchestia > Platorchestia sp. MABIK. Next base: position 91,261 of record JACJUY010002435.1, on the reverse strand, counting down.
GGTCCATTTTAGCGGCACCAGGTCCATTTTAGGGACACCAGGTCCATTTTAGCGACACCAGCAGGTCCATTTTAGCGACACCAGGTCCATTTTAGGGACACCAGGTCCATTTTAGCGCACGCCAGGTCCATTTTAGCGACACCAGGTCCATTTTAGCGACACCAGGTCCATTTTAGCGACACCAGGTCCCTTTTAGGGACACCAGGTCCATTTTAGCGCACGCCAGGTCCATTTTAGCGACACCAGTTCAGTTGTTGCGCACACCAGGTCCGGTATAGTGTACATGCAATTTATCATGGCCGGAGCTGCGTCACCAGACCGCCTCGGTCTTTAATTCGTTCCTCAGCAACGCTGTGGAGCTTCATTCGTGTGAGGACGCCATGAGAACTTATGCAAGCTTAACTTCCTCCATTAGTTATCCAGATCGATCTCTATATACTGCCAAAAATACCAGAACCAGGAGAAGTATCGACAGATGTTAGGATGCTTGTTAAAGGGGCTTTCATATTGCTCGTAATATCGATATGTTCAGCTTAGCCGAAAAGATACATTTGAGCTTAAAAGTGGATTTTTTAACAGATTTTGCATTATTTTAGGTAAGAGAAAAAATCGCGTATGACAAAGACCGTAGTTGAGTTTGATTATGAAAAGGATAGTTGTAGCTATTATAGATTAATGTTCAACTGATGATAAGCTTTTGAAAGTCGGTCATTAATGAAAATGATACAAGCGTAACGCTTTGTTTCTATTAATTAAGAATGAACGAGGGGATAGTTTTTAAAAGCGATTTGATTCAGAGTGAAAAAATATTCAATATTTGTATGCTATCGACCTGAAATATTAATGGATATTTTTATGTTACCGACATTTGCTGAGCCTCGGTCTTTGCTTAGTTTTTCTTGATGAAGCATCTCTTAATCAAAAGGAACATTAGGATTAGCGAATACTTTCATAACCAGGAACGTTTAACAACCATTTTATGGATATCCTGCATGCTAACATGAGATTGATTTTCCGATACACTCTTCAAAAAACTCGGACATTTACACACATTTCCGAGCATTTCAGTACATTACTCTATTTCATTTTTCTAGCTCAATTATGAAGTTTCTAATTTGCGAAAGGCATCTCTTCAGAGGGTGAAAATTTGCATAATATCGAGCGCCTCTTTTAATTTGCAGAACGCGCTGAGGGCATCCGAGGTGTTCTACTCGAGACGCTTCTTCCAACGCCTCAAATATGTTGTATTTCTCGTCAAATTTATTCCCTTCAGTGCTTTTTGAAATTCAGTGCCAAGTGGCAGTTCTTTCCTCATTTTGAAGCCGGTGACAACCTGATGCCAGTGCAATGACCGAGGTTGTCATAACGATAACGAGAGTACAAAAATGTTTTCGTGAAAGGAAAGGAGTACCGAGTGGCGTTCTTTCCTGATTTCCATGTCGGTGAACACCTGATGCCAGTGCCAGTCTAGTTACGGTAGGTAGCTTTCATAACGGTAACGTGAGTACAAAAATGTTTTCGTGAGAGGCTAAATACACTCGCTCGCAGTACCGAATGGCAGTTCTTTCCTCATTTTGATGTTGGTGAACACCTGATGCCAGTGCCAGTCCAATTACGGTAGTTGTCATTCCGGTAGCATGAGTACAAAAATGCTGCCGGGAAGGATTTAATACACTGGCTCGCAGTACGGAGCTGTTGTGGCGCTTGTGTTGACGGTGGGCTGCTGGAAGATGATTAACTTCAGCGCAGGGGGAAACGCGGCATTGTATGATCTGCGATGGGCGGCCGTCATTGCGTCTGTCCTAAAATGAACAAAACATGCTGGGCTATCGCAATTACTTGTCCAATCATTTAACTAGTTCCAAACGCGTTAAAATGAGAGGCCTTGTCGAAAATTAGCGCAGCGGATCATGAAATGCTTTACGTTTCACAGTCAAGGTTTCGAGATATGAGTAGATTGAAGCTGGTATTTTTTTAACGATGAATTTTAAAGGAAAAGAGGATCAAATTGTAACTAATAAATCGGTGGATGAGAGGCAAGAATAACGTCACAAGAGGGTAAGTGTAGGATAACCGTTTTTATCGCGAGAAAGTGTTGTTACGAAGTTGTTCTTTAACAATAATTCTTTATTCAATCTTGGTCAGCTTTCGCTGAACAAGTTGTCTAGTGTGTTGAAAGCGATTGCAGAGAAAACCTCACCTGAGCTTTCGAAAAGTGGCATCTCATCTTGACATAATGACAGCATCTCTCAAGTTTGTCCGCGGCGACTTGCCTCAAAAACGAATAAAAATTTATGTGTGGAGCTCATATCACAATCCTCGAGATACTAACGGCTTCCAGAGGGAGCAAACTGGTACGTCAAATTCATTGCTTTGCTCACAGAATGTGCATCGGGTTGGAGGCGAAAGTCTTTACCGTGTACTAGTTTGTACGTTATCGCAATGCCAAAATTTATGCAATGACATAACGTTTTGATGCACTGACATGACGTTTTGATATAAGAGTGTATTTTAAGCTCCAAGGAGCTTACTGAGGGTGTTGTGTGAGCATCAGTAAAGTCAAATGCTTCAAAATCATGGCTGTTTTTCAGTGACGAGGTAGTTGAAGTGAACAGCCAAGTTTACTCATGGCAGGAATTTTTTGTGATCAGTATACATTGATGCAGGACGAGCAAAAACCCACAACCAATGTGACGATACAAAACTTTGATGGGTAAATCATGCTTTCATTATTTGTTTTCCCGCTGCGTCCAATGTAGTCTTGTAATTAGAATAGAATATAACAAGAGAAACGAGCCAAGTGGACCATTTTGGGGCTGCTTCTTAAGGCGCGCTTCGTTAGACACGAATCCCGCACAGGCACCAGAGGACGCCGTTTACAGTATTCAAATTTCAAGGCACAAGCACGAGCACAAATCAAAGCATCGCACATTGGGCAGCAGCAGCACATTTCTTGACATTAGCGTCAACCGCTTTGGAAATGACAATTTTGAAGCGCTGATGTCACGATACTTTATTCAAGTTTTGGAAATTGTTTTATACTTTATAATGAAAAACCTCGTAAATAACGTGAGAAGCGTGCGTCCATGGTCTTTCTTAAATTTTGCGCCATCATGTCCAGCAAGATCTGCGCACCGCATAGAAAACTTTTTTGCTGATAAATTTAAAAGCAGAGAAAATGTTAATAAAACTGGCTATTTCGTTAAAAAATAACTAATTGTATCGGTATTTTCTACACTAAACAATAAAGTTTAGTGAATCTGCTATACACGGAAAGTGAACCTCTGTTAAAACTTGTGTATATAGTACGACCGGTGCCGGTGCTCAAGTTGCCCTTCCAGAGGAAACAAAAGTTGTTTTTGTCTCTAACTTGTGTTTATCGGGCACGGCTAGATTTTCCGGTTGATTGATCTTCCTGGAAAATTGAGAATGCGAGCAAAAAGAGCAGCTACTGATTATAGCTGGGAAAATACAGTCTAGATTTTTTAAGTGTGGGAAAAATCAGGCTAGATTATTGCTTATGTCTGGGAAAAATCTGGCTAAATTATATATAACTTCACAAAATCTGATTAGATTATATTTGCCTGAGAAAAATAAAGCTAGATTTTTATGTATATCTGAGCGTAATTAGGCTAGATTATTTATGCGTAGGAATGAGTACACTAGAATATTTATTTATTAATTTCTGGCAAAATTAGACCACATTATTGATGTGTGGAAGAAATCAGACTAGATTATTCATGGCTGGGAAAAAAAAACTAGATTATTGATTTATATCTGGGAATAGTCAGACTAGATTATTTATTTGTATCTCTGAAAGATCTGACTAGATTATATGTTCAAACTATCATAACAAATGTTTGCTCATGGATACCCATATAACTGCACACCCATGAGATGTAATATTTATTTGAACGAACAAATTTTTGCGAATGTACGAAGTCTATATACATATTTGAGATTCATCAAAAAATACAATTTTTTAGTAGAAGAACTCAGGCTTCTGAACTAAGTTTATTTATATTTGATTTATTAAAATTAATTTAATACAAATCGACTTATTATCAAACGGCCAACTCCAACTTCCCTCTCATTAGACGCCTAACTCCGGGCCCCTTGATTACAAAATGCCTCACTCCGGCTCTACTGATTATTATCACACGCCTCACTCCGGCTCTACTGATTATTATCACACGCCTCACTCCGGCTCTACTGATTATTATCACACGCCTCACTCCGGCTCTACTGATTATTATCACACGCCTCACTCCGGCTCTACTGATTATTATTAACGCACCGACGCCAGATCCCTGACCCCCCAGGCAGCACTCCTGCTCCCTCAAGTCTAGCGTCCACGTGCCTGAAGGGGAGCCCGCTTGCACTCACCGTCTGTCGCTCATGATTTCGGTACCCTCAGAGGATACAACTATTGCATAAATGGGAATTAGCGCTCTCAGGGGGAAAATGCGAGTTCCCGAGCTAAAGTTTAGGTATGTCTTCCTTTTGTTGAAATAGATAATTGGGTTTTTTGTTTTGTCACGGATAATCTTTTTTGATTCATTGCTGTCCTATTTCTCAGCACTTACTTCTTTCTTCGTCAACGATATTCCTGTTTCACATTTTGCCTTCCTCCTTCCTATCTTTGAAACCCTTTCATTGCGATTAGGGAGGCTTAAACTAACATCTAATCCAATGATTTCAGTTGTGCAGCGCTAACTCTGAACTTTGCTGGTTCTACTCTGCAGCTCTGCTTCTTAAACGCTGAAACTCTGCAGCTTCAACTGAATAGATATTTTTCTCAGACTCTGTTCGTCTGGTGTTTCGACTCTGAAAATTTGCTTCTCAGACACTGAAGCACTGCAACTTCGACTCTCTGATTCTGCTGCTCTGGCTAAGTAGCTCTGTAGCTTCAACTCTATAACTCTGCTGCTCAGTCTCTGGTCTGTAATCTTCCTTGAAATGGGTGCCACTCTCGCTAATGCGTCTCAAAAATAAGTAAACAATTCAAAACCGAGCTGACCTCTAATGCTGTTTCACTTTCCATGTACTTAGTGTTAGTTGGAGGAGTTTGTTCTTAATTGTCGCTCTCTCCGTTGAATTTCTCAGGAGTGTAGAGTTACTCGGCGGGAAACTTTGCCAATTGAGTTAAGGTTTAGCAACTTGCGCTCTCCTCTTACCAGTCGAATGTGTGGCTCGGCACGTGCTTGCTGGAATGTGCCAGCTCGTTTAGAGCTTCAAGCTCTGACCGACTTGAGCCACCGGTGGTACACGGAAGCAATTTTCATACTGCTGCTGATCGACTAGTAGCCACAAACTCAATTTTCATCAGTGCTTATTCAAAAAGAAATGAAGGCACGATAAAGTTAATGCTTGCTTTTATCACAATGGCTTGCAACAATTGACTTTAAGTTTAAGTTTGGCTTGCAACAATTGACTTTAAGTTTAAGTTTGGCTTGCAACAACTGACTTTAAGTTTAAGTTGAACATTGAACTTCAGTTTTACCTGCCGCAGTCAAAGTGTTGAAGCTTTACGAGGCTGTCGTACGACCATGGCAGTGCTATAATGTGTTCAGTATTAATATTTTATTTCGTTCTAATGGTTCGATGATTCCGTAGACATAATAGTTTGTAAAAATAAGTTGCAAGTTTTACTTGGGACAGACGAAGTATTCGCAATCGTTCGATTAGTTAGAATGGAAACACTTATGTTCGAAGCAATCGTTGATGATGGAAACGTTTTTATATTTTGAAGCTGAGTTTTTATTTACTGTACAGGTGTCTTGTGCGCAATATATCTCGTTCTGTATCTTCAATTTAGATTTAACGAAGAGTAGTTAGGCAAATTATATTTTAAGATTTATTAAGATTTTATTTTGTTTCTAAACATTTAAGATTTTATTTGTTAATTAAGATTTTTCTCCTCAGTTTGGTATGAATTTTTGTAGACCTTTTTCACTTCAGGGGGATACAGCTGTACTCTCTATGGGAAATGGCACTCCCAGTGGGAAAACGTGTGGGGCCGAGCTAAAGTTAGGTCGGACTTTTTTGTTGAAATAGAATGGTTTTTGTTTTAAACCATCTGTTTTTCTTTTGGTTTGCCGCTGTCTTTTTTCAGAACCGATAACTTTTTTTAAACTCTTATCGACACCCATCTCTGCGGCATCGATGCTGAGGAAAGAATCCACTTTATTTTTGCGTCAGGGTATAGGTGGTTGATGTTCTGTCTGTCTGAAATGCTTCTTTCTATCATGTTGTTTATACGTGCAACTTAGATTCCCTGTTTCGTTAATTCATGTTAAATGGTGCCTTCCTTCTTTCAGAACATCTAAACTGTGAGTAGGGGGCTTTAAACTAGCTTATAATTACTATTACCGTGCGCTTAAAGAATCTTTTTGCAGATCATGTCGGTGCCATGACGTTGACTGCGCAGTCGGCTAGTCTGAGCGTTAGATTTTATACTTTAAGCTTTGCGATTAATCTACTGAAACCACATGAGAGTAGATCATGTGCTTTTACGTCAACATTTTTGCACACCCGAGCGAGCTGTGATTCCTTTCCTTCTGTTGGAGCGGCATTTCTTTTTCACGAAAGTTAGAGCCTTTCTGGTGTACTTGATCCCGCTGAATTTTGTGTGCTTCTACTGTTGTATGCAAGAATGTACGCGACGCAGCTGAGAGTTTCTTTATTCTAAAAAAATTATACTCTTTCCCACATTGAATAATTCGTCACATGAAAAATTCTTCCAGTAGTTCAAAAGTCTGTCAGAAATGAAACTTCCAAAAGAACTAGTTAAGGAATTCATCGCTAAAATACTCCAGCCTTGGTGGGATCCAAATGATTTTTGCGAGTTCCACTGACATTTTAAATTTATTTGAAAAATTCAGTGCTCTCCGACAAAGTTATACCTTATCTTATACGATTTTTTATTGAGAGAACCTCTTCTGCTGCCGTGCGCCTGCGAGGAAACTTGCTAGATGTGATCTGCAAGTCCTCAAGGAAGCGAATGCTCGATCGTTTGTGGGGGAGAAAGGATTTTTTAGGAATTTGCCTCGTTACGATTGTGCCCGAGGAAGGTAAAAGCGGCAGCGTCTTTGCGTTAAGGGCTTCAAGTTTGAAGACGAGATGGAGTACGAAATTTTGTGTGAGCTTCTTTTAACATTATTGTGTTATTTCAGTTCTACCTCTCATTCACCAGGTTCCCAGTTCTTCATGCCGAGCAAAATTTGAACGGTAGAAATAAAGGATCAAAGTTCATGTGTTATACGTTTCCACATGTTCTGTAATCGTATCTTCGTAAGAAATACTGTGTAATTGATGATCAGCTCCATTACGTTCCTAATAAGTGCACCATTCAACCCAACGCTTTCATTGTTTACTCAATTCGCCTGTTACTGCTACTAGGAATACTATGACGCACGGAGTGAATCAACTGAATTGAAGACAGGAATTTCCTCATCGTACTTCTGAACTTCGGATCCCGGTGAACTGTTCATAAATCACATGAATGAGTAATATTTTTTAAGGAATTTCCTCATCGTACTTCTGAACTTTGGATCCCGGTGAACTGTTCATAAATCAGATGAATAAGTAAAATTTTTTAATTGCTTCCAGTGTCATTTCATTCTGTGGAATACCGTTCTTGATTACTAAACGAAAACACACCTGTGCAGCGTAGTATTTCATGAACTTCCGTAGAAAACAAAACAACTACGAAGTAGATGGTTAGAATTTTCTGTTATTGGGGAAAAGTTTAGTGAAAGGTAGCCACGTTTAGGGATGAAATTCATTACTTGAGATTCTGAAAACTAGAGATCTGAGGGTCTTTGTTGTAGATTTGTGGTGTTTCAGGGCAGGAAATGTTTTATTTTATAAATTGCGGAGTTCGGTGTTGTTTGTAATGGTGGGCTGTGCAACTTGTGATAAAAGTGCACGAAACTTCAAAATTTTCGAAAGGAAATTTTACAAGCTACAACAAATTGAATTTACATTTCAGTGTATCACATTTGTACAATAATATCTTTGTTAAAAAAATTGAGTAGATCAGTCAACTGCATTCGTTTCTTTTACTCAGAAATTTTCACTTTTTAAACAAATGTCCCCCGTTGGGTCACGTGGATATGAGTAATATACACTACTTATGTAGGTCAGACTTTATGGCTCTAACTGTAACTGAATGATCAACTACTGAGTTCAATCTAATATGTGCAGCTAAGAGATTGTTAGCGATTTTCCTTTGATTTTTTAACGCTTCGCTGTATAGCAGTTTGTATCAGGTGACGTCGATTCTACCAAGTTTATCGACAATTTTTAAGTTTAAATTTCAAGGATAATCCTAATAAAAAAGTGTTTTTACAGCATCTTAATGTGCAGGGTCATAATCGCTCTTTGTTTTCTTATTTCCTGCAAGAGAGTTACCGTTGATCTGAAAAAATACTGCAATTGTGGACGAGCTCCTTCTGAATTTTTCCCAACTTTGGCGAACCTAAATGGCGAAGTTCGTGATGTCCCTTTGGTGAACCTAAATGGTGAAGTTCGTGATGCAACTTTGGTGAATCTAAATGGTGAAGTTCGTGATGCAACTTTGGTGAACCTAAATGGTGAAGTTCGTGATGCAACTTTGGTGAACCTAAATGGTGAAGTTCGTGATGCAACTTTGGTGAACCTAAATGGTGAAGTTCGTGATGCAACTTTGGTGAACCTAAATGATTAAATTCATGATGGAAGTTGATTGTAGTGAGGTTACTTCATTTGCAGAAATTTATCTAATTTCAAAACATATCAACCCTTCTGAGAACCACACGTAGAATTGAAGTTAATTTGCCGAGACGTTTGGCGTCGAGAGAGGATCGTCCTGAGCGTTGTTGACTCAGGATCTCCAAACGGATAGAACATGGGCCAATGCTCTCATGCATGAATTGAACCGTTGAAAGAGGTATGAAGGTGGAATGGATTTTTAAAGAAAGGATTTAGACCGTTTTCTAATTAAAGCATTGACTATCAGGGAGGAAATGCTTCAGGAGAACACAGAACGAATTGAGAAGGGAATGCTTGTTAAAGGTATTGGAGATTTGGAATACATGAAATGAAAAAGTGTGCAGGAATGTTCAAACGTTCTTTAAAAGTATAGGAAAGGAAGCACTTATTAAAGAATGAGAACGTATGAGGAAACCATGCTAAGAACTGGTTAGTTCGTAAAATTTTCTTGGTGATAAAGGTGTTAGATTTCAATATCGGATGACCACTCTTTCATTGCCTCTTCTGTTGCCTTAGGACTGCCTGCGGTATAGAGGTGGTTGATGTGTGGCTCAATTAGCATGATGGATTGAGTTACTAATGATCCTGTTGTGGAAGATGTCAATTTTATGAATTATTAATTCATTTCTTGTACATTAGTAATTGGACAACATTTCTTGTACATTAGTAAGTGGACAACATTTCTTGAACATTAGTAATTGGACAACATTTCTTGTACATTAGTAATTGGAAATTTCAAGTCCAAACATAGACTTCGGTTGCCTTGTGGAGGAAACTCTTTCGAAGACACACCTCAATTAATTGAGTTTTGTTTGATTAGGGCTTGTACTCAAAGCTGCTTGGCTTGTTACTGTTTATAATATCCAATTTTTGGAAGAGATGGCGTAATATACTGTCATTTATTCTAAAAATTATATTATTGTGTGTATGACTCCCCACTGTTTACGGATCGAAATGAGTAAGGGTAAAAAGTTCAGCACACTAACCTTAACAAAAATTATTTTAACTAGCTTCATTCGAGGATGCATTTGTAGGCTGCTTGATGCTCAATCTTATGTGCTAAAAATCATTGTTGTCTCCCACCGAGACAGACGTTACTTTTGTAACCAATTTTTCAAATTTCAGAGCATGACCTGAAGTAATTTTTTACGCAATTCATGCTTTGGTGATGAAATATTCTCCTTAGGAGATCTCAGATGCGAGTTTTCTAACATTTACTCTTCTAGTGGCCAGGTCTTGGATGAGCGATGTAGAAGGTGTCTTCAGATATCGCTGGGTGCTGATAAACTGCGGTCAGGTCGCGCCTTCACGTCAAAGTTTGCAAATTTTTGAAGATTTTGGCCAAACTTTCTTGGATTGTTTACTAAAGCGAGGGCTTGCTTCCTCGCAAGAGGAGATCTTCAGAAAAAAATTCGGCTGTGATGTTGACGTTTGGAAACGTTTTCAAACGATGATGAAAATCTATACGGTGCACTTTTAGGGGAATGGTATATTGTACATTAAAAAAAATTAAGTTAAGAGAAAATACATTCATTCATTCATTAAATTCATTAAAATTCAAGAAATTTTAAAAACATGTTGGTAAATTTTTGGATCTAATTACTCCAAGTTTCATTGTCAGAAAATTTTTTTTATTGAATTTTTGTTAAATTTCAGCTCTACTTCTCTTTCACCAACTTTTCAATTCTTCATGCCATACAGAATTTAAAACGCAATAATAGAGGCTCGACTCTCGTAAGGGATGGGCTTCCAAATGTTCTGCATCGATGTCTTCGTAATATATGGTGAGGAATTGATGATCAGCTTCTTAATTAACGAACGTTCTTAGTAAGGGCCTTATTCAACACACTGCTCTCATGATTTCCTCAATACGCCTCATGCTTTAACTGGGAACAATGCAACGCACAGGGTGAATCAATAATTCATAAGATCCATCAGCTTTCTGATTTACAAATCAGTAACCTCAAGCTCTGTTCAATTTTTCCTTGGCTTAGTGACATGCTCATTGGCAAACAAATTGAGAAGCACTTAGCACATTTTCACTAGAGCTACTTTTCTACTGACCCCCGCATGCAATCAAGCTGAACAGTTCGAAATTTCACACAGCTAGCAATTAGGCCAGGTGACCACTTTTCGGTGGGGAGACGCTGCTGTATATTTGCCTCGAGCTGAGGTAATTGCTTGTTATCCCGCCCTCCAGCAAGGCTCATGCTCATTAGGCAGACTTCTATGGTGCTCCCGTGCTGGGTGCGTTGCGGTGCGTGCGAGTTTATCCCTGATGCATTCCAGTGTGTGTGTGTGTGTGCGTGTATCCTGGATGTATTCTGATGGGTGCAGGTGTATCCTGGAGGGATTCAGATGCGTCCGAGTATATTGTGGAATGTGGATGCATTCTGATGCGTGCAAGAGTATCTTGGATGCGTTCTGATGCACGCGAATGTACCCTAGACGCGCTTTGATACGTTCATCCCTGTTGCTTAATTTCATTTATGTCGATTTTTCTGAAGTTTTTGAATGCGCTTTTATCTCACATTTAAAACCTAGCTTTTGTATTTTTCTGGTCGAGTTCTCACACCCAAGTCAACCGCATTCAAGTTCGATCCCGTTTCGAAAAAGATTACAATTTTCAAATTTATCCACTTAGCTCATCCATTCGTCACTATTTCAGCTTGCATTTCAGCTTGCATTCGTCACTATTTCAGCTCATCCATTCGTCACTATTACTTAGCTCATCCATTCGTCACTATTTCAGCTTGCATTTCAGCTTGCATTCGTCACTATTTCAGCTCATCCGTTCGTCACTATTACTTAGCTCATCCATTCGTCACTATTTCAGCTTGCATTTCAGCTTGCATTCGTCACTATTTCAGCTCATCCATTCGTCACTATTACTTAGCTCATCCATTCGTCACTATTTCAGCTTGCATTCAGATTTGTCGATTCCTTGTCTCCAATTGTGTGTTAGCGCTCGACCAATGCATAGTGTTATGCCGTAAGCCTAAAATGAAGATTGTGTTACGATAGATTTTTGGCTCCATTTAATGCATATCTGAAAAATAAACTGAAGCAATTTTTCTCGTAGAATAAATCGGTGAAATTTTAAATGGTATTTTGACGCTTTACAACTATCAAGAGAATAAATCTTACACACACTTGCGTTCAAAATGACAAAACAGAAGCTAGCCGATCTATGTAATTTCGGACCGGAGGTGTTCTCAGGCCTGCGTGGATGAACACATCCTTTTGTCAGCTTTGATGATTTACAGAAAATATTGATGTGCAGTTTGTCCAATCTACTGTGAATTTTGAGTCTCGAAACAACGTTAAAACCTATTCCCTTGAGTATTTGTCCCTTTGATTTTACGAAGAACAAGTTAGGATTCTGAGACCAGCCTTGTGTTAAACTAAGATTTTTTGAGAAAGTAGTTAGGAGCCTGATATATTTTTATTGCTTTCGAAAGCTAAACATCGTCAACGAGCTGAATGACGAATTTTTGGCATGGATTCATGGTTCTAGCAGTAATTAAATTAATGATAACTGTTTGAAAGTGATCATGACATAAATTCCGTTAGAAACAGACGTTCAGTAATTATACTGCGATATCGATAGCAATGTGCACTTTTCCTCTTCAGTTATTAAAGATTTTATCCCTTGATATAACGTGCAATAGGATCAAAGTGTTGAAATTGTACAAATTGAGGTTTTCCAATTGTAAAATGAAGCTTGTGCAGTCCAGGTATTTTATGTTAGACTAAAAAATTAAACGTTAAATAAACTCCGTAAAATGTTTACCTTCATTGCTCTCTGCTCTCCTCTCTAGTAGAAATATAATCAAAGAACAGGTTAGTGCCACCAACATTAGCATAAAAAAACAACATGACAAGAGAGAACTTTTCATCCATCTCTGACAGCAGCGCGAGGAAGCATGCATGGCTCTCACACAGAAAATAAACTGCTGAGTACTTTTTTCCCGTGAGGCGACAGAGGCATAGCTAAAATTTGGTAAATTTCGTCAATAAAGATTGAAAATAACAAGAAAAATGATTTTGTGATACGTTTCGTCAGGGACAGATGGATGAAACATACTTTTGTGTTCGAGATAAAAGAGAGAGTGAAGGGAGCTGTGCTGCAGCTGAGGCGCATGCCATGCAGTGTCGTTTTCATCCTCTGGTTAGGCCAGGCCTAGCGTGCGGTGCTGCGACGTAGCCCTCGCATTCCTCTTAACTCCTCTTATTGATAATCGAGAATTAAAGAGAGGAATTTGGCTGATCGTATTGATTATTGGTCATGATCAGGATGAGATAATGCCTGCCTTGCGGGGCTCCTGGGCAACTTCTCAGGACCGTCTCTGAAGCGTCGATATTGACGAGGGAAGCCAGAATTTTTGCGCCCGCGTATGGGAGGTTCGCGTTCTGTTTGTCTGCCTGAAATACATTCTGGAATGTTGCGTCGTGTGGGACTTGGAGGAATATCTTCGCTAGCTTGATTAAATATGTCATGACTCTTGTGCAACTGTGGTGTGGCATGGGTCTGTGTCTATTGTTCATGAGAACGCATTTGAAAAGAATATTTAGGTGTTTAGAGATAAGTTTTGTCAGATAACAAAATGACAACCATGTTTACTATTCCATTTTTCAGTTATTTTAAAAATCATGATTTTATAAAAGTTTTTATTTGTATTTTTTAGAATAAAATCTGCTGCACTGCCATTCCAGAAGGCTAACAAGTGCTATCAGGTGGGTTATATTCTCCTCTTTTTCCGTTGAAGCAATGAAATATTCATGTTTTGCTTCTCGTTCTGCCATTTCAATTAGAACTCTCAAGTTGCACAATGCAAGGCGCACACTGAAATTTATATAGTAAATAGTTGCACAGCCCCTAAAACTGGTGCATCAATGAAACTGATCCGTTTTGTCCAAACAACCGTAACAGCAAGTATACATAATTTCCCTTTCGTGCATTGCAAACACAAATCATCGAATGTGTGCGTATGCATGTGTATGTGTGTATGCATGTATGTGTGTACGTGCATGTATGTGTGTGTATGCATGTATGTGTGTATGGACTACAGATTTAGGGAATTGGTAAAGCCACAACGATGAGCTTTTAAATCCGTGAACTTTCCAGCTTTCCAGCACTAATTGTAATTATTTGAGTCTCTCCTAATTACGCAGCCCAGTGCGGGCATCTGGCTTCACTTTGCCTACTTGCACAAGGCTGACTGGTCAGGAGGTGACCTGAACTCTTGTCATGTTTGTTTGCGAGTGCTATAGAATAAAAGTTGGTGTGCTTATCATATTTTATTCCTTTTATCGATTTTGAAAATGCACTATGGTCAAAAGCATACTCAAACGCAGTAAAAATTCACTTTTATACTAATGCGTATCGAATTTGTTTCGAGAAAACTTCTGCTGGAATGTCCCTTTATTTCATTATGTAAAGAAAATACCGAGAGTATTTCAAGCGTATAGATTTTATGGTTTATTTGACGCCTTTTCCTAAAAATAAAGTTGCAAAAAAGCACTTTATTGTATTTGGAGTAAAACCATCGCTAGGCCTACAAATGACAATATAATGAAGAGAAGCATTCGATAGTGCATCACGTGGCTGACTATCACCTAGAGAAGCATTCTATAGTGCATCACCTGGCTGACTAGCACCTAGAGAAGCATTCGATAGTGCATCACCTGGCTGACCATCACCTAGAGAAGCATTCGATAGTGCATCACCTGGCTGACTAGCACTAGAGAAGCATTCGATAGTGCATCACATGGCTGACTAGCACATAGTCTCGCATCACATGAGACTATCATGCGATACTTTAAAAATTGGAGTGCCAATTTCGAAGACCCTCTTCAACGTTCATAGGCAAACTCTGCTCTCGTTAGTCAGGGTCCGATATCGACTAACTCAACTATGATCCTTGGGGTATTTTCTTAACGGTCTCAATAACACCGCATCTAGGTAGGTAATTTTTTTAAATGCTTACTATTGTACGAGACTGACTCTGTTATTTTTCTTGCCATCTTTTGATTGTCCTAATAATACCGTAAATGAGGAAGTTGATTTTTTTTAAAATTGATGTTCACTATTAAAAGGGATGTACGCAGTTGTATTTCTCAGTCTCTTTTACCAGTTTCAGTAATACCATAAATAGGGAAGTCAATTTTTTTAAATTGATGCTTTCTATTTAACGGTTCTTACACAAATCGGTTGTCATGAAACTATGGGTGCTGCCTCTAGCGCCACACGTGCAGGGTGCAACTATGGGTGCTGCCTCTAGCGCAATACGTGCAGGGTGCAACTATGGGTGCTGCCTCTAGCGCAATACGTGCAGGGTGCAACTATGGGTGCTGCCTCTAGCGCAACACGCGCAGGGTGCAACTATGGGTGCTGCCTCTAGCGCAACACGCGCAGGGTGCAACTATGGGTGCTGCCTCTAGCGCAACACGTGCCTGGATTCAAGGCTGACGACTTGCACCAAAGTCTAGCAATTTTTTGCTTTGAGACTCGCTCTTGCATAACACATTCTGTAGTTATCGAGTAGATCACGGAAACGAAAACCGAGATGCTTCAAGATAGGTCTCTTCATAACAACGCATCATGTGGAAAAAAAACGAAATGTTTAATTTTCTTTCTGTAACATCCCAATGTACGTTTTCCAGCGGATGCTTGAATATGGTGTTCGTGTTTTGTATTGTACTTAGGAAAAATAAATTATTGTAATTGAAAAAATGATGCAAGTGAACCTGACATTCCTGTTGCATGCAGGATATTTTCAGCTAAAACAGTAGGGCACAATTTTGCTGCCTTCCCTCCAGGCAGCGGAGGCAGTTCTGTCCGTTTCGAAAGCATGAGAAGGGGATTAACAGCAAAGCCGCGAAGTTGTAAACGCAAGGAGGGCATTAGAATATTTTTTAGTCTTTTTATCACCCTTACGGTTTTCATTACGCATGAGCCACAGGCAATCGCCGACAGAGAAAGTTATTTTTACGGTGAGCGCTATATTTTCATGGATTCTGCATCGAACTGTAGATTGGTTTTCGTGCCCGTAAAAGACACTTTACTTCCTCACAACTCTCAACATAACACTATCGCTGCAATACCCTGCTTTCCATTGCAAGCGCACGTGCTTTTTCAAACAGCGATTTGCCTCAGGCAGTGAAAGTTATAGAGGGAAAACGATGAAGACATTTTCTGGCCTTATTCGAAGTTATGATGGAAAATTCGACTTGCTAATCGCACTTGTGTTTGACAAAACACGCTGTTATTTTAATAACTCACTTTTGATTACCTCTGGAACAGAATAATCTGCCAGAATGAGCAACACAGATACCGAGCGCAAGATACTACCAATACGAGTACATATATCATAGACACAAAAGTATCGTACGATGCAATAAATCCTGTTCTATAATTCACTAGTGAAATTCAGAGCATCAAGCTTTAGACACGTCGTCCGAGTTCATCACAATGTGACTGGGAAATCAGTTGCATGCTAATTTTTCCCTAAAATTGCACACTCACCTCGTTCTACAAACTTTGATCCTGAAGCGACAACAACGCATACTTAAGACCGGGAACGATGAAAGCATAAAGCGTTTCTTTCCATGGGAACTGGCCGTAAGACATCACCTTTAGCATGAGAAGCATAGCTCATTCCGTCAGTGCATGGAAGGATGTTTCTGAGTGGATTTATGGTCCGAGATGTCAGGCTCAGGCGCTGCATTCTTGCCTGGGGAGTGAACCTCTTTTGGGCCTGGGCGTTGGGTGACCCGGTCTAGAATTAAACATGAGACACATTATTTAGAAAATGCGTCTGTCACACTCACAGTAAGTTAATTCCGCGTTAGTCACATACTACTTGGTAATTAACTCTGCGTTAGTAACTCACTACTTTGTAATAAATTGCCGAATTTTGCTGAAGTGCTTAGGCTTTGTGTGTTTCATTGTTGCTGTCGGTAATTTGGTGTGTTGCATCGTTGTTGTCGGCAATTTTGTGTGTTACATCGCTGTTGTCGGCAATTTTGTGTGTTACATCGTTGTTGTCGGCAATTTTGTGTGTTACATCGCTTTTGTCGGCAATTTTGTGTGTTACATCGTTGTTGTCGGCAATTTT
>JACJUY010002435.1:57750-72563 GCA_014220935.1 Platorchestia sp. MABIK | reverse complement strand
TAGGTTCGCATGTTTATGAGCCTTACACCATAGATTCATGCGTTCATAAATTATAAACCGTAGGTTTATAGTTATAAAGTTATAAACTATAATAAATAATAAACCGTAGGTTCATAGTTATAAACCGTAAGTTAATGAGTTTATAATTTTAAACCGTAGGCTTATAGTTTATAAGTCATGAACCACAGGTCTCAGCATCAGATGGAAATTTCTTTTTGACTCACGTAATGAAAGAAACTTGTAATATTTCTCTAGTTTTGTGAAGAGTCATTAAAACTAGAACACCTTTCCTGGAAGGACGAAGAGCCCAAAATATTGAAAAAAAATTCGAAGGAAGTTTGAATTGGCTTCGCCTCATTAATTTTCTCTGCCTGAAATTTCATCGAATATTTCCTTTTGATCATGAGGAGATTTGTGATAGTGTAAATAAATTGGGCTACAGCATGAAAAAAATTACCTGAGGCATTCGTTTTTTTTGTTTAGCCTCATGATGGACAATAACACGAAAACAATACGCAAAAACAGTAGTAGTTTCGCCAGATGTTTGATGTTCTCGCTTAAGTTCGTTTTTCTTTTCTTTCGTTATTGAGTACGTCCGTAGAGACGCCAAGCTCATGAAGACACATCAGTTTTAAACATGACTCTCTGTTTCGGTAATTCTGAAAAAAATCAACACAGCGAACAGTGACTATTTTTAAAATTTTAGTGCTTGCTAATAGCAGGATCCACATAAAGCGGACTTCTTAATATATTTTATTTCAAAAGAGAAGTTTCATGAACATCACTGAACTCGGAGGGTAGAATGAGTAAATATTAGAACGATTACTCTCTGATATAGAAAGTCATTGAGTACGAAAGAGATGCGTTTACAACAAATAAGTTGATAGAAGTTGATCGTTCACTACAAACAAATCAAAATCTAAGCTGGAAAAAACAAAAACAATTAAACCAATTAGGCTTCCTAAAGAAACGTTTGTACGCAGAATTAATTTAATGAACTTCACAAGACAACGTGCTGTTCAAGCGAGTGCAAAGTAGGGAAGAGCCACAGAAAAGAGCACAAATCCTGCTCACTCTGTGGGAAGAAAGAACCGCTAAGCGCTCAGGTTAACGAGGAACGGATATTTAGAAAAGTTTTTATGACGTTTAGACAGCAGAGTGTGCCTGGAAAGGAGGGTGTGCCTGGAAAGGAGGGTGTGCCTGGAAAGGAGGGTGTGTCTGGAAAGGAGGGTGTGCCTGGAAAGGAGGGTGTGCCTGGAAAGGAGGGTGTGCCTGGAAAGCAGGGTGTGCCTGGAAAGCTGAGTTAGTTTATCAGAAGTGTGTCGGGATGTCCAGTGATCCTGAATGTCAGGTGTGTGCTGGCTTCAGGTAAGAATTACGACGTAGTCTCGAATCGAAGTCTTCGACTCCTGTGTACTGAAACATCTCCTGTACTGAAATGCTTCTGACGAACTCCGTGGATTTATTTGTTACGCGAAAGCCAAAAATTGGCCCCGATTTTTGATTCTCCGATGTTCGATTTCGATGATTCTGCTAATTCCTGCGCACGTCACAGCGCAGAGTCCACAAGTTCCTGCTAAGTTCTTCCGAGCTTAATTTTTGCTTCATATATTAATTTTACTTTTTGAATTTTGAACAACCGTGTGAGATTGTGACTCTTTTTCCTCATCAGGGGCTCTGTTGCTTGTGCTGGGACTGGTGCATGTCGGCGTGGGCCTTGTGAAACAAATCCAGAATGAGGCACCTCCACTCGTTCTTGTTATCAAATTCGTTATTTTCTAAAACTTACGGATTGGTTTTTCCATAAACCAGCTAATGTATACTTGAATAATCTTGTGTGCAAAAATTTTTTTGCTGCTTTTCGAACTTGCGTGATTGAACTAAAAGAATGAACGTTTTAGGAAAAATTTTGCACACTTAAACTCCCGGTTTAGGTGAACCTTTTAGTTTTTTGCTATTTTTCAGCGAAAATATTTTGTGAAGTCTCAACATTTTTGTTGTATTTGATGGATGACTTCATGCAGACATTGCTGAGCCTGCTGTTAGAGATTGTGATTCCATTAATTTAATTTCTGTAAGTACACTTTTTGGTCTTCATTCACGCCATACTGTGAAAAGTATTTTTTTCTAAAAAAATCGATTTATCAATTTTCATTTACTGCTTGCGTACCCTTCTTGTAAACGTGTTTTTGTTACGATGATGACGGAGTAAGAAAGTAAAAAATTTTTATTCAAGTTGTCACAATTTCCGCTCATATAATGAATCTTAAACAAATCGCAAATACATATCCCTCCTTGGGAGTCATGAAAAGCACGTGGAATGTAGCTGACGCACAATAATATTACGTCTTCATTCTGCAACATGCATCGTTGTTTTTGGGTGATCTCACGTCTTTACCCGGTGAAATAGAACGTTTCCACCTCGCATAACGAGACGTCTTCAATCCGTGTAAAATGGTGCTTCACCCCATATAATGTGATAACTTGACTCTGTGTGAAATAACACTTTCGCCCCCTTTAGAATGACGTCTTCATTTCAAGTACAATGAGGTTTTCAACGAGTATAACGTGAGAACTTCACTTTTTGTTAAATAACACTTTCGCCTTTTCTAGAGTGACGTCTTCATACCACGTGATGAGTTTTTACCGTATATTACGTTCCGTAACATTCTCACTCTGTGAAACGTAACACACTACTGAAATCGACGCGTTAAATCACCCTATGACAGAGTATAATGTGACGCGCATCGTATCTTGTGGATTTGTCGGGAAAATGTTCCTGGGGCAGAAATTGGCATAACGAGCAGCATCGGGCGGTCTCGTTGCCGTCGTCACGTCCCCCGCCATCAGCGAGCGTCCGTAAAGCTGACGGAGTGATCAGGTGCTGGCTCTCCGTGCGATGCTCCCGCAATGTAGGCCTCTCGGACGGCTCGATTTGAAGGAAACCTCCCACGCTTCGGGCGTCTTATTTTCGCGTGTCAGGGCTCTTAAAAATTGCGTTTGATGAATGAATGGCAAAGGCTCCAAAAGAAGGGCCCTCATTCAGTTCGCTCAAATGAATTTCGTTTTTGGATTTTGACAGTTTAAGGTTTTGTATGTGTTCGTGTTAGGTGCATCGAATAGAGGCTGATTTGTTTTTTTTTCTCGTAGATTGAAACCGTCTTAAGTTGTTTTACACTCAAGCATTCCACGCAAACGCTTCTGACAAATGGGAAGGATGATTATTGCATACATTCATTCTTTTCAAGTATGAGTCATCACAAAACTTCTCCGAAGAAAACAGTCTCTCTCACAAGACACCAAATACGAATGAAAATTAATGTATAATTTCCATTTGCAAAATTTTCCTCGCTTCAATTGAGCATCACGCTCGGGAATTGTTCAAAATTACGTAAGCTAGCGATGCGAGCAACAGAAAAACGTTCTCATAATACTTAAAAAATTCAGAAACCATGTTCCAAAATGTGCGTGAGTGCCAAAGGAACCGTAGTGCAGAAACGCCTGCGTCTGTTTGGGTGCAGCGTCATGCTCTGCTCTCAGCAATTACGGTTGTCCATTTTTATATTTAGTGTCTCCTGAGGCAACAGACCTCACTCCAAAAACAACCGCGCCAAATATCGTTTCGAACAAAACTTGGCAAGCTGGCGTGTGCCAAGCTTGGTTCCAGAGATGAAATGCATTTGAGTGCTTGCTAAATATTTCGTACCCTCCCGTGCCTCTGGTATTTTTATACGGCTTGCAGCAATGCATGTTGAAACGAAGCTTTGGAGTGAAGTCTGTCAGTTGCGTGGGTTGTCATAACCGCATTGTTTGTCGACAATTGCGAGTTAATATGGATGATGTAAAATGTGTGAACGCTGTTCCATCGTACACTTACAAAATTTGAGGATTTTTAATGAATTCGAATCTTCCTAGTTGTAAAGAAGTGTGTTCGTATACTGCATGGACCATAAAAAAGTAAACCCATCTTCAAATGTTAATAACTTTGGATTAAGATAAATCAGTTGCATTTGTTGCATCACACACAGAGATATGTATCCTGACAACAAAGCTTTAGGTGTGAGTGTAAATAAGGTTTAAATTGTATGAAAATTTATCTTTGAATGTAAATTTTTAAGTGATTAAGCCCCTCGTTATGTTACTGATAAAGGAGCAACTTATTTTCAACAACGTCTACGCGGGAACAAAGCGTTCCAAGGAAGTTCGAAATAAATTCGAACAGAGATTTCCTGAAAGAAGCTCTCATTATAACTCGTTTTTTAGAATAGTAGTACAATGACCTTTTAACTTTTGTTTCATTTGTGACCCCATAAAAATATCTTGTGCAACTCACATTTTTACAACTATTTATTTCATTTATGACACAACCAATTTTAATGTGACTTGAGAATTTTAGGGAAAACCTTTTTCTCCACCTTCTACAAAAAACAGGATTAAATTATCTTTATTCACTATAGAGTTATTAACATTTAAAGCTGGGTTTAATTTTTTATGTTCCATACGGTGTAATGATCGCCCCATTTTATTTGTGTGCTTTTGAAATGATCCCAACATTGAAAAGCATGTAACGACCGCTGATCTGATTTTGATTTGTGTTACAAAATACGAAACTGCATCTCATTTGTGGCCAGGTGGTATACTTTATGTTGAGCTCATAGACGCACACAAGAAAAACACAATTTTGTAGACAGTTGGGTACCTGTGATGACTCATTCCGTTCACCAGCGAGGAGTCCGATCGAATGCATTGTTTGTTGACACCAGAGCCGTCCCCATCACGTTTTATTTGCACGCACCTTAATTGGGAGCTCCGTGATATTTTGCTCATTTCCATCAAACATTGCAGTCGTCATAGCCTCTCACATGCAGGGCAAATGCACGACACAGTTTAATTAGGAGTTTTTTTCTATACAGCTAAACTTCAACGCGTTTGTGCTATTTACAGCCCAGCTCTTCTCGGCTGAATGAAAGTGTGTTGCGGCTAGGCACCAGCGGCTTTTTACACAAATTGTCAAGAGAAAATGTTTACGTTCCGCATTATGCGATGCCGAACTGAACATTTATCACTTGGCAACCCCGTAACGACCATAATAAAATCAACGTCAACGGCGCAGAAAGTTATTGCGTTTCATCCTTGTAAGTCTCATGTTACGGTCTGATTAAAATGTGGCCTAATGCTTGTTGTTTCCAGGTGGTAGGCGGTTGTTAGAGGAGCGAGCTCCCGCCACACTTCATTTTGGGAGACATGCGCCACTGGCGACCACCTCGTTTCATTTCAAGCTCAACGACCAACATAGATTGTTTTCTATTTATTTTTCGTCAGTTGTCCAGCATAGAAGGGCATTCGTTTATAAAAAAAAAGTTCAAAACTTTTTTAAATTGTAACAAGAATTTCAAAACGTACATTTATCTGAGGTTGGTGTGGATGCGATGACAAGAGTCCTGTTCAAAAAGTTTTTGAAAACTTCCGTGTCTCAATAGTAACCCTGTTCGTAGAAATGCACTGGACTTGCTATTGATGTCATTTTATTCATACAAAGCAAAAAAATCAAAAGGCTGAAAAGAAATTCTTTCAATCGCAGGAAAAACTGAAACATAATTAATTCAGATCTATCAATGCGACTTTCGAATTCAACAACTACAGTATTAAAATTCCACGGCTCAATAGGAAGACTGTTCTTTGATCACAAAGGAAATGGAGTTCCAGCTTTTAAGCTGAATTTTAAACAAATTCTAGAGCTACGCCTCGTTACAGGGAAATATGGATTTTAGAGTGCGAAATGGCAGGAAATAAATAAATATATTTGGCCTGAGGCTTGCTTTATGAGTGATAGATAAGACAACGTTCATAACTTCATCCTTTCATAATAACTTGAATTGCACTACGTTAGAAAACGTTCACAAATGAGCAGGGTCAAGACGATACTCAAGAAACATGGGCTCGTGTTTCTCCAAAGACTTCACTCTGGATCTCATTTTTATTAGAAAAATAAATGACGAACTGGTATCTAGAGAACATCAGATGTTGCATGCCTACTTTCATCTTTGCGTTCGATTTCGAAGCTGCTAGTTCCCGTTGCAGATTGAACGATCTTTCGAAATTGTGCGAAAATATTGCTGTGACACGAGTCGTGTGATGTTTCCTTCCCGGTTAGCCCGGCACTCCACACACGTCAGCCCTGCTTGCTGGTGTTGGTCTCTGGAGCGCCGTGCTGCCTGTTGTGCTCCGAGCCACAAGGCGGCCCGACGTGAGGTCTTCTGAATTTGGGACGATATCATGCGACTCAATTTTGCATGATATGCTGACTGTCTTAAGGGCGGTAAGGATATCTATACTTGAGGGGAATTACGTAACGCACTTTTGCATGATTTGCTGAAATTGTCATGAAGGCGGTATGGACGCCTGAATTTGAAGGGACTTCTGCAACTGACTTTTGCATAATATACTGAGACTGACTAAGGGCGGTAAGGACACCCAAATTTTGGATGAATTATGCGTCTGACTTTTGCACAACAGGCCGAGACTGTCTCAAGGGCAGTAAGGACACCTAAGTTCAGGGCGTCTAAATCTAAGGCGATATTGAGAGATTGACTTGAGTTCAACACGGTGAGACCGTCTTGAGCAAAGTAGGATGATCTAAGTTTCAGGCGATGTAGCAAGGCTGAATTTAAAACCGCATCGTAAAATTAATTTCAACGCGGTTGAGTTAAACACACTTCACAATAATCTAGCGTTGAGGGCTACTTAAAGAAACGGACTTGTGGTGGGAATTGTGAGAATGAGCGATAGCGTTGAACGGTGAGACTGACGCTGAGGCGAAACAGCAAAACTGATTGTAGGGTGGCACTGTTCACAATTCACAGCGGTACCGTGAAGTTTAGTATAAAGCTGTGATGTGAGTGTGATTTGGCGAGGCTAATTTGAGTGTAACGTGGTAAGACTGGCTTGAGAGTGGTACTGTGACAGTCACATCCATGAAGAAATTTGTAGCTGATCGTAGGGGCTGTGAAAATGGTCATTTTTTACTACAAAGTCAGGAGCTAACAAAACAATACGAGACCAGTTTTAAAAAATTCTGTAATGACAGCGAGTCACGCATGATTTTCGAGAAACTTCGGACCTGCTGAAAAATTCATAATTGATGATTATAATGTGATCAGTTTCATTGAGCAGCGAATTAAAGCACAAGAGTATGATTTTGGCAGCTTCATTTTCACCAGAATGTTTTCATTTGAGCCCCAGTTGCAATTGAGCCTTTAACGCTAAAGATTTGTAAGGCATGAGCTCATCGGTCAAACCTCGTTCGTATTATTTTCTTAGGCTGCCTCTTTAAATTGATGAAAAAACTAATTTTAGCATGTCTTATTGATCTTTCCTAACTTATGATTTTTCCTCTTGAAAGAGATTTTACTCTATATAGTCAAAAATTTTCTGTTCTGCGAAACTATTGTCTTTACGAAGAATAGGAAAGGTCATGGCAACATTTACCCATTCCTTGTAGGAGGAACTGATAGACAAGAAGAGTTAATGAAGTCTCATAAAAAAAAGCATCTCTTTCAAGTATCAAAAGTGGTGAAGATGAAATTGAGGAAACCAACTCCTGTAAGAACCTGGACATTAAAATAAATAAACATCTGATCTTTAAAGAGCGTATTGCACATTTCAGGGCTAAATTGTCTAAATCCGTTGGAATCCTCAATTAAATGAAAAATGTATTGCCTCAAGAAGCTTTGACAAAACTTTACCGAACACTCATTCTACCACAATTACCATATGGAATGGAATAGAAGGTCAGTACGTCACTTATAAAAATAAAATCAATTTTCTCTTTGGACTGTAAAAAAGGGCCAAAATTTGAAATACAATGCAAATACAAATGTTTCATTCATTCAAAAGTTTAAAATGACTTATACTTTTGGATATCTACAAGCTCTCCATTTGCAGTTGTATGAATTAAACACTGACTGATGATGGCGACAGAAGCCTCAAACAATTATTAATTTCACAAACTGGCCATTACGGTTATTTAACCCGAAAAAGAAGTAACTTCACACTCCCATATCATTCAAAAGCTCGATCACAACACAGTATCTTCTTCATGAGGACCAAGACTTGGAATCAATCCCTGCTGAGATCCGTGAAAAAGTACATTCAAAGCTTTCAAAACTAATCTTAAATCCCTCTTTCTATCACAGTAATAATCACATAAGGGTATTAAGTCAAATCTGATCTGCTATACACTTCATCCTGATTGGGTAATTTGCCATGCGCATGAATAATGACAAATATCTTAAGTCTGTTCTCAAGTCTTTTCTAGAATATACTGTTCACATCTAGCCCATATCAACTATTATTGTAAAAATTAGGCATCGAATCCTGAATGAACCAATTCAATGATCAGTCTAGTGAGCAACTAGGTTAAATGAATTAGGTGTAACATGATATTACATCTTAAAATAGCGTTAATGAGAGGATGCCCTTGAAGTCCTTGAACTTATCGAGCCCACAAGTAGCTATACTTAGATGTCTCGATTGTACTAAACCTAAGAAACAACCTAATACAATATCTCTTGTGGTAAATAAATTGTTTAAATTGTTTTATATTTAACGACAGTTCTGCAAATAATTACAGCCTTTCGTCAACCTCAAAGATACAATACTTAAGCATCAGACTTAAGAAGTAAACATCCCCCGTTTTCGGAGCTACACGGCCTCCACTCTCTCCTACTCACTTAACGTTCATTGGGCACCGCCAGTTGCTACAGCCATTTTAAACAACTTAGGCAATTTAAACAATTTATCTGCCACATGCGATACAGCAGTAAATAGTTTCTTAAGCATATTAATTGACGCATCTAAGTATAGCTACTTGAGGGCCCGAATAAGTTCAATGACTTCCAGAGCATCCTATCATCAAGGCTATTTTAAGGGCACAGTTACATTTAACCTAATTTAACTTAGTTGCCCATAACACTAATCAATGAATTGTTTCACTCAAGATTCGATGCTCAGTTTTACAATAATATTTTATATGGGCTAGATGTTGACAATATATTCTAGAAAAGACTTGAGAACAGACTTAAGATCTTTGTCATCAATCACGGCAAATTATCCTATCAGGATGAGTCAAATAGTAGAATAGATTTGACTTGATTACCTTATGTGATAATTATTCGAATGGAAAAAGAGATTGAAGATTAGTTTTGAAAGCTTTGGAAGAACTTTTTCCACATATCTCAGCACGAATTGTGTTCCAAGTCTTAGTTTCAGTGAAGAGGATACTGTGTTGTGATCGAGCTTTTGAAAAATAAGGAAGCATGAAGCTATTTCTATTTCGGGTTAAATGGTCGTGATGACCAGTTTGTGCAGTTAGTAATTGTTTGAGCTCGATGTCGCCATCATTGCTCATTATTTGTATGCATTAAATTTAATATGGAGAGCTTGAGAGATCCAGAAGCTTTAAGTATTTTAAAACTTTTGAATGCATCATTTGTGTGAGCATTATAATCTAATTTCCTTAACGCTGTAATGGCTCTTTTTTGCAACCTAAAGAGCCAATTGGTTTTATTGTTATTGGTTCCGCGCCATGCTTCTGTTCTATATTGTAAAAAATTGTGAAATGAGTGTTCGGTAAAGTAATTTTAAAGCTTCTTCAGGCAAAACATTTTTAATTTTATCGAGGATTCCAATGAATTTTTGATAATTTAGTACTGAAATGTGCAATATGCTCTTTGAAGGTCACATATTTATCTATTATAATGGCCAGAAATTTATAGAATTTTTTTTTTAATTTCATTTTTACCAATTTTAATACGTGGAAGAGACACATTTCTCTTGTATGAGAATGTAATGTATTTTGTCTGACCGATATTAAGGCAGATTATATTGGCTATGAGCCACATTGAAACCTCTTGCAGCTCGTTATTTATACTCACCGCAATTAGAATGGGATTTTGATTAGAAAGGACCGTAGAGAGCGAGCTGTCATCGGCAAAAGAAGGGATTTGGACAATGACGTAGATTTAACGAGATAAGGATTAAAAATAGGGGAGGCATTACTGCCGCTCAACTTCTGTATGATGTCTCACGTGACTTGATTCACGGATACGCAGGCTGATAAGCAATAGGCCAGGATGCCAAACATTGGAGGCAATCTAGTTGGAAACAATACCAAAGATGTCTTAAAATTTTTCAAGACGTCCAAAAGGAGAATAGTCTTCTCGATCGGCTATTCTTGTGTCCATTTCCCAGATTGTATTCGATATTATGGAACTCTTATGTCCTCATTAGGATTAACTCGTAGTGGAATGACTAATCCTGGTAGGGTAATTTGCCATGGTTAATGTCAATGACCTTCAGTCTGTTTTCAAGTCGTTTCTAGGATATACTGTCAACATCTAGCCCATATAAACTACTCTGTAAAATTAAGCATCGAATCTCGAGCGAACTAATTCTTTGATTAGTCTGGTGCTCAACTAGGTTAAGTGAATTAGGTTACACATAATTGAACTCCTTAAAATAGCGGTGGTGGTTGGATGCACTTGAGGTCACTGAACTCATTCAGGACCACAAGTAGCCACACTTAAATTTGATCATTGTACTAAACTTAAGAAACAATCTACTTCTGTAACGCTTGTGGCAAATAATTGTTTAAATTTTTGAAATTGCTCAAACTTGAATCATTTAGGGGCTAATATAGAGATCAATCGTTCCGTGCAACTGACTGCGCGCATGAGTGTTTTCGTTGTAATCTTCATTTTTAATTCACCTTTTGTTCTTATCGAGATCTTTACGCCTCTCCTGTCGGCGAAGAGGCTTATGCGAACCGAGGCACCCAAGTTTCGAGTCATTGTGATGCCGCTTGAACTTGAACAACACTGAACTTCTTTGGGATAATTAACATAATCGCTGAACTGTGTAGAAACTGCTGGGATCGAACAAATGATTCTAGTTTAACTGCAATTTACCAGTTCAAGCTGGAACAGGTGAAAGGGGTGATCTACATCAACATGATAACTGACGTTTAAAATTCGTTAGGTCTACTTATGTCGCGCGCCGTACGAGCTGCATGGGAGTACTTTTCCGCCTGTGATTGGTATTATTTTATTAAAAAATGTGCAGCACATTGGAAAAAAATGAGCTTCAACTTACTGCAAATTATTGCTGCATTTGACCAGGTTCTGACTATAAAAGTTTTGAGCCCACCCTCATTTGTGCTCAAATGCGGGGCTTTGTGAGAAAAAGTAATGCACAAGCTTCTACATTCTGATTTATTTAAAAGTTGCATGGGCTCTTTTATTAACTTAATCGAATGTTCTTTGAATTATTGACATGAATGAAGCGTTTTCGTCTTCTTTATGGGCGGGGCGAGTTTAACAAAGAGAAAGTTAAATATTAAAAACCATTCCTCCTTGTTAAATTTTTGTACAAAAACGCCTTTTGCTTGTTTTAACGGTATGCATGTGGTTTCAAATTTAAAATCTGTGCTTAATTCTAGACGCTTCACAAAAAAAATAGCCTGGGAACATTTTTTTTAGGAACATCTCAGGCTTAGTCGTTCTTCTGAAATTAAAAGCATTAATTATAGCCCTATGCAAATTTGTTTGTCATGTCTTATGGGTTCTCTGAGTCTTCAAGTTCTAAGGTAAAGCGAGTAAAATTGTTTACGTTTTATTTGAACAAAAGGAAAAAACCCATTCATGACATACAGACAGCACCTGCTAAATGAAGGACCATAGTGAGAAGATTGTACTTTTTTTCATTCAAGACTGAAAGAGCTCACTTGGTCTAGTCTTTTTTAATTAATGCAGAGTAGAAAAGAGCATACTAAGTATGAGGACAGTCTAGTTTCCAGTGGTACTTTGTTCATGCATTAAATATCCGCATTAATCATTTAGTCTACAGGTTAAAGTTGAAAGGGTTGGTCTGACCAAAGCCTTTTGGCCGTGTTAGGTGCCTGAAGAGCTGTTTAACGTAACGCAGTCAAGCTTCCTCTTTCATCTTCAGATTCGCTCTCCGACACCACGCTCAATTTGGACGGGCGAGGTTTGTTTACTTTTGATTTGGCCGCGGATGAGACGCGGGCGCAAGGATGCATTTTGTGAGTTAGTGGCTTCAAGAACAATCAATTCTCTCATGTGCTCATCCATGATAATTAATGAGAAGTTCACATTTTTTGGAGGGCCATTTAGTGTACTTCAAATTATCACAATGTATGAATGAATTTTATTTGAACGAACTGAATGAGCACACATCTTTTGCCCTCTTTGCCCTTCATTCATCATTCAAATTGATGATGAGTAAACTATTTTAATCGAGAAGTCATGAAATTCACTTAGATTTAAATTAGTGAATATTTACTCGTAAATGCCACGTGTACAACTGTAGAACTCCAGCTGATATTCAATAGCTCTAGCGGGAAACCCTATATGGCAGTGAGTGAAGTCGTTGACTGTTTAGAGTGCTGCGACTGCCGGCAGCTGTCAAGTGTCACGTGGATAAAATGCATCACTTTATGCCTGTGCTTTATCAAAGCACAATACCGTAACAAAAAAACACGCTCAAAATCATCATAAAATACAATGTGTTTCTGTAACATTTTCCTTTCTCACACAAATCTTCACGTTGGCTCGGTCACAAAACAATTTAACAAGTGAATCTGAAGGGTAACTTCAACGTATTACAGTTTCTGTCGAGTCACAATTGTGTACTAACGTTGTTTTATCTGCGTGTCGTATGACACGCAACATCATTAGCTTGAATCTCAAGTCGATGTTCATCCATATGTCAACTCCAGACATGAGTTCTGAATACAGTTCAGTATTTCGGTAGAAAAAATAACAAATTTCCCGCCACTTTTTGAACCCGCTGCTTGTAGAAGAAGACGAGTGCGATTCGCAGAGCGCGTTTTCGCACGTACTTATTAATGAAACCGAATTTAACGCTCGTTTTGCCCCGTCACGTTTACGAACACATGAGTTTCTTGACCGCTTGCTTTGGATGAAGAAATTTTACTGTTGTGTGAATCTATAGAATTTTGTGATTTTTACCTCTATAAGAAAGAAAGTATGTAAAAAAGGGAAAACCGTTTATTTAAGAAAAGCTGTTACAAGAAATCCATTGTAACCAATTTAATTTTACTTTTTATAAAAGAAAAATACATTCACTGGAAGCAAGCTTTTTTGTTCAGTCTCCACGTACATAGACCTTCGTTTGGAAACGCGTGCGTTGGCATGGCAGTGAATATGTGTGTGTTATGTGCACACTTCACCTTCGCAAAGATAGACAAATCAATCACTGTTGAAGCCCATTTTGGTCAAATTTACATCACACTAACTTAATGTAAGACAATGGCTGCGTTTGTTTTACAACTCCATCTTTAACGGGAAAGTAAGAAAACCTGAACCACATTGGTCAAATTTGGATACATGTGGGGCACCTTTCACCAGGACCACACCTCATCCTCGCATTTGAGCATAAAATGAACATCCTAGCTCGCAGTTTCGCCGCCGTGGTGCCCTAGACACAGCCCTGCGTCGTGGTGGTGGGGTGCTCAAGCCAGCGCCGTGTCACCGGCCAAGTGCGCTTTAATCAGAGCTTTTTCGTAGGCGTGGTGCGTTCAAATCAGGGATGTTTCTATAGTTTGTCTGTTTGTTTCATTTGATTCCAGGTTTAAATAAACATAATTAATTGGTTTACATTAATTAATATATCAATTAAACGGTACATTAATTAATATATCAATTAAATGGAACATCAATTAAGTAACGGTACATTAATTTAATTAATGTACCATGTTCGTTATGAACTTGATGTGAACATGTAAAACTCGCCGCTATCAATATCAATTAGGATATATAATAAAAAGCAATCTCGTGCCGAGGAACTTGTGGCTCTCTATTTCTGATGTACTGTTATAACGCCAGCTTGGTAATTCAGCGTGAAACGTTTAATAATGGAATGAATGTGCTAAAAATGATTCCGTTTGATAACATTCTGAACTTATTCGAGACTCATAGACATCCCTTTTTGTCGAATTATTAATTGGAGTAAAGTAATCAAAGGGAGTAAAGTAATCAAAAATTCTGGGTAGTTATGGGCGAGGGGCGAGCTCATGGGGTGGAAACATGTGTGGGAGAAACGCACGCGAGAAAACACGAAAATAATTACTGGAGAATGAGAGAAGCAACGAGGATGAGAAAATAAATACGAAAAACGGAAACCAAGATTATGGCGAAGGAGGAAATGATGGAAACTAAATAGAAAACAGAGGGAAAGAAAGGGAGAGAAAAAGAGAATGAGAGAGAGAGAAAGGAAAAGAGAGAGAGAGCGAAAAAGAAAAAGTGAGAGATTTAAAAAGAGAGAGAAAGAGAGAGTCGAGAATTAAGTGTGGGGAAGGAAGAGTGGGGTGTTGGACGGGACGGTGTGGGAGGAGAGTTGCCATGGCAACAGACGCCACTTGTGGAGGTAGCAGAGCCTAAACTTCGAGCTGGTCGTGTGCGTGTGTGTGTGTTTGTGTGGGGTGTGTGCGCGCGTGTGTGTGGTGTGTGTCGCAGACCTGCGTGTTGTGTGATCGTGTTGTGTTGAGTGCGAGGCCGGTACTCTGACACAATCATCAGTGATGTGTGTGTACTGTGTAAATAAAGTCTGCCTCTCTCGATCGGCGCACTAATTACATTGAATTATTACATGAATGAATGTACGAGTGAACGAACAAGCAAACGGTCGAACGGGCAAACAAGCAAATGGTCGGACGGGCAAACAAGCAAACGTTCGGACGGGCAAACAAGCAAACGGGTGAACGAGTGAACAAG
>JACJUY010002435.1:38362-55904 GCA_014220935.1 Platorchestia sp. MABIK | reverse complement strand
TCAAATAACGTTTTGATTCAACGTACAAGCGGCAGGTTGTGTGGTGTGAGGACGTAACTTTCATTCAAATAACGTTTGAATTCAACATACAAGCGGCAGGTTGTGTGGTGTAAGGACATAACTTTCATTCAAATAACGTTTGGATTCAACGTACAAGCGGCAGGTTGTCTGGTGTGAGGACGTAACTTTCATTCAAATAACGTTTGGATTCAACATACAAGCGGCAGGTTGTAGCGTATGAGGACGCGATGCTGGGAGAGCCAAAGAGTGCTAGGTAGGCTAAGATGAAGTAGGCTTTAGGGGACACTGTACTGTTCAGCGTTCGTTCGTGGTTACATCTTCTACTGGGATCAATTTTTACATACCGACGGTCGGGGCATAAATCGGAGGAACTCTGTTCCGGTGCTACCATAGCGTGAGGTCTACCGCCATATTTCGCCTACACAAGTGCAGTTTGAGATGTACAAATTAAGTGTTTATTGCTAAATTAAATGCGAGAAAATAAGTTATATCCATTAGTAACCTAACCTAACCTCACGCTATAGTACCAGCTAGAGGTAGATCTCGTGCTATAGTGTAGTAGACATCACGCTTTAGCAGGACCCTCTGTTCCTTGGCACGACCTATTCCTGAATTGGTTGATCCAGTGATTTGAGTAAAATCTCAAATTTTTTCAGTGTATTCCAAATTAATTAAGTGCTCATCCATTTGTTCCATCCGCCTATAGGTAACGTGATGAAATAACCAAGGTAAAAGTAGTCATTTTTAGTAGTGTGTGATGAAATGAAGCTTTAAATAAAATGCAATATATTTGTAAAAATCTCGTCGCCGTAAACACAAAGGTAACTTTGCTTAAATTATTTTTGTGAGAAATATTCAACATATGTTCTTTGCTCCATGAAAAAAAAGAAAATTTAAATTATTCTGCGTTTAATTTCAAGCTAATACTAAATCCATATCAGTGTCATCCATCGGTGTCTTTGCGCTCGAGCCTAACCACCATGGTCATGACATGCTGATCTGTGACGTCACACAGAAGGTGTGGACGAAAGAGAAGTCTATCAAGTTGCTCATATTTAAAGACAGTGTCCTGTGTTATAAAAACTGAATTAGAACTCAAACAGTACTAACTTTTATTCATTGTGAGAATTTGTTAGACTTTATGTACAAGTTTGTTTTTGTTCTCAGATACATGATTCATTACTTCCTGTAAATTTTCTTCCCTGAACTTTGTGCTGTTGAAGAGGATTTTCTGTTTTTTTCATTCGAAGGAACCTAGCGAGCCAACTGTTAACAATAAGCTTAAACTTTTTTCTAACGCATTTCGAATCTTTTTTGCATTCGTTGTGCACTGAAAAGTTTCGCGAAAACTTGTTGGCTCAAACCCAAAACCTCGGACAGAAAAATAAAAACTGCGGCTGGAAGGTGAAGGAATAGCTTCTTAAATAATTCGCCTCAGTTCAAGCTGGCATGCTTGCTCACTGGTGCGGATGAGATAAAGAAATTCAAAATTTTATAGTTGTCGTAAATCCTCTTAATCATTTGCAGGCGCTTATGAAATCAACTTTGTGAGCGGTTTTTAAGCCCACCTTTAGGTAAGTTTAGGCATGAGGTAAAAATGTGTGTAATAGTTTTTCTTCATTACTAAAATTCGTCCGTAGCAGGTGCTACTGAATTTCATCACTTTCTGAAACTGTTTAACCCTCTGTAACATTTTTTTATTGTTTTTAANTTCTTCTTCAACTTTTATCTTGTTTTTAGCCCTTCCTTCCTTCTCAACTTACAGTTTCTATCCGCAGGGAATCTTGTGTGGAAACACACCTTGTGCATAAATTCCATGTTTCCTAAGATCCATCATAAATGGTGCTTTCTTACTTTTCTCCTTAAACCCCTTTGTTGTGGTTAAGGCATGTAAAACTAACTTAAAATCTTTAACACGTTAACCGCCGTATGAGCCACCGGTGGAACACGGAGGAAATTTTCATAATGCTGCTGACCGATCAGTAGTCACAAACTCTATTTTCATACATACCTAATACATTGGCTGCGATACGACCTACCGGTAGGTAGGGCTCGTGTTTTTCCTGCTGCGAAACGACCCATTGATGGGTCGTTTGAAAAAGTTTTACCAATCTTTTAAAATTGATGTTAATTAATGGATCAAGTGAATGTTTGGTATTTATAAAATTTCTAACAACTTATGAATTTCAATTTGAGTTGAATACTGAACTTAAGTTTAACCCATCGCAGTCAACTTGTTAATCTAAGCCTAATGAAAGCACGGTCGAGTTAATTTAAAATGTTTAACAATAATTTACTTTCAATCTTTAGTACTACCTGCCGTAGTCAAAGTGTTGACCTTCACTTACCACAACCAAGATGTTCCACAGAGAAAAAAGCACCAATTAGTATGGAGTTTGGGGAACGGGGAATCTACGTACACAAGGTTCCCTGTGCATAGAAATAGTGAGTTGAAAAGAAAGTTCAAGAAGCGAGCTAAAAATTGATGAAAAAGTTAATTGGTGCTGAAAAATAGGACGTCAGTGACCTAAAAAAACATGATGCATAACAAAACAGAAGAACTATGCTATTACAACTTCATAAGAAGGCGACCTAACTCTAAGCTCGGGACCTCACATTTTCTCTCTAGGAGCGTCCAAAGGGAAGAAAAGAAAAGTACTTCTTATTATGGAACAAAGTGAACGGGGACACTATGCACAAGGTGTGTCCCCACACCCAGCGCATAGAAACAAGATTGAAATGATTGATTTATTGATTGTGGGAGATTTGTTCACTATTGAACAAGATTGATTTATTGAACAAGATAAAAAATTGTTAAAGTATTTGAAAGGTGCTCAAAAACAGTAACCAGCACCTGCATATAGTGTCAGTAACGGAACTTAAAACTATTCTATTTGAACGAAAAGAAGGCCTACCAAACTTTCGTCTTCGGACCTCACATCTTCCTCCTGATCATAATATTCTTAAAAATATACATGTGAAGAAAAACAAGCAAAAAATGCACCTAGATGATGATAATAGCTGTTTAGTTTTTAAAATCATCATAGCGTAGATGGTAGGCGATCGAGATGAACAGAATAAATCAAAACTTATAGTACTTAATTTTCATACAAAAATTAGCCGCTGAATAACACTTTCGCAATATATTCGGCTCAATAGGAAATTTACTCAATTACCGATGTTGAAAAAACTCCATTTCTACTACGGTGATATTTTCAAGCTTACCAGAAATTCCTGATGCGCTCAGAGTTCGATGAAGGCAAACACTTTCAGCGAAAATATTTACCACTTTTACGAGTCATCAGTCGAAACGCTGACAGATGCGTAAATTATCATCTTTGAGACAAACAGCACCTTGGCTCAGAAGAAATAATACAAGCCTATTTTTATTTAATCTCAAGATCAGTTCAATTTTCCTTTATAAGAATTATTAGGGCCCCCACAATTTATTTTTCTAATACTGAAATCGGAAATCAATAGTTCTTCAAACGTCCACGTTTAGCTTTAGAGATATAAAGTTGCCTCAGACATCGACTCATTGGAAACAATGCTTTCATAAATTATAGTCATTCCATGAATTAAATAAGGACCAGCGGCTGTTCAAAATTGTGCCAGAATTTATTTGTATAGTAAAACACAATTTCTTTCTTTCACATATGTGACAGCGATGAATTTTACTGTAGGCGATGAAAATTAATTTCAAAAGCCAATTTCCACATCTTACCACGTTAACTGCTCATGCACGGTTGCTACGGTCGGTTTGGTTAGGTTGAAAGTAGCACAATTGAAAAGTCGTTTTTACTACTAGATTAAATTTTTCTCCTTTCTAGGAAGCGAAAAACTATGATTGCACGATAACATTTCAACTTATGCGCTATAGTCTAATTTAAATAAAGGTCGTGAAAAACAAATGCTATTCCCTTATACAAGGACGTAGAAGAGTAATTTTCCTCATGGTGCACGTGTGTACCAGTATGCAGGCCACGTGTTAATCACTCNCCTGCCATCTACGCTCTGATGATTTAAAAAACTAAACAGCTATTTTCATCATTTAGGTGCATTGTTTGCTTGTTTTTCTTCACATATATTTTTTTAAGAAATATTATGATCAGGAGGAAGATGTGAGGTCCGAAGACGAAAGTTTGGTAGGCCTTCTTTTTGTTCAAATGAAATGGTTTTAAATTCCGTTACTGACACTATGTTCAGGTGTTGGTTACTGTTTTTTTAGCACCTCTCGAATATTTTTTCAATTTTTTATTTTGTTTAATAAACTCATTTCATTCATGTTTCTTTGCGCTGGGTGTGGGGACACACTTTGTGCATAGTGTCCCCGTTCACTTAGTCCCATACTAAGCAGTACTCATCTTTTCTTCTCTTTGGACGCTGCTAGAGAGAAAATGTGAGGTCCCGAACTTAGAGTTAGGTCGCCTCCTTATGAAGTTGTAATAGCATAGTTCTTCTGTTTTGTTATGCATCATGTTTTTTTAGGTCACTGCCGTCCTATTTTTCAGCACCAATTGATTTTTTCATCAATTTTTAGCTCGCTTCTTGAACTTTCTTTTCAACTCACTGTTTCCATGCACAGGGGATCTTGTGTACGTAAATTCCCCGTTCCCCAAACTCCATACTAATTGGTGCTTTTTTCTCTGTGGAACATCTTCGTTGTGGTAAGTGAAGGTCAACACTTTGACTACGGCAGGTAGTACTAAAGTTTGAAAGTAAATTATTGTTCAACATTTTAAATTAACTCGACCGTGCTTTCATTTGGCTTAGATTAACAAGTTGGCTGCGGAGGGTTAAACTTAAGTTCAGTATTCAACTCAAATTGAAATTCATAAGTTGTTAGAAATTTTATAAATACCAAACATTCACTTGATCCATTAATAAACATCAATTTTAAAAGATTGGTAAAACTTCTTCAAACGACCCATCGATGGGTCGTTTCGCCGCAGGAAAAACACGAGCCCTACCTACCGGTAGGTCGTATCGCAGCCAATGTATTAAGTATTTATGAAAATTGAGTTTGTGATTACTGATCAGTCAGCAGCATTATGAAAATTTCCTCCGTGTTCCACCGGTGGCTCATTTGGCGGTTAACGTGTTAAAGATTTTAAGTTAGTTTTACATACCTTAACCACAACAAAGGGGTTTAAGGAAAAAAGTAAGAAAGCACCATTTAGTATGGATCTTAGGAAACATGGAATTCATGCACAAGGTGTGGTTCCACACAAGATTCTCTGCGGATAGAAACTGTAAGTTGAGAAGGAAGGAAGGGCTAAAAACAAGATAAAAGTTGAAGAAGAAAGTCGTAGGTGCTGAAAAACAGGATTGCAGTGAACCGAAAAAAGATTCCCCAAAAGCAAAATCCTTATTCTATTCCGATAAAAAAAAAGTCTGCCCAACTCACAGCTCGGGAGCTGGCGATTCCTCCCTGAGAGTGCTAATGCCCCTAGATACAAAAGTTGTATCCTCCTGGGGAGAAGGTGGTTTGCTATTTTCAAAGCATCCTATAGGCGTGTCTATGTAGTGCGGTTGTCTCCTACAAATTAGATTTGAGCACGGACAAACTATCAAATTTGTTCGAAACTTGAAAGTTGAGATGAATGCCTTATGATTAAGATTGATGTCTCACGATCTCTTTCATAATTGATGCAAAATAATTACAGCTTTTTGTAGATGGAGCTGTCTTGTGTGAAAAATCTCGGTATTAATTTCATTCGTTACTCACTTACTCTCTCCATAACTCTTCTCGTTTGCAGATTACATGTTGTTTAATTGTTCTTCTTTCCTTTACAGAGTGCCTTTCATTTGACGTAAAATCGTTTGAGTTTTGCGTTATAATCATACTTTCGTTTAGTGATTTAAGTGTTTGTTTGTTTGAGTGATCGTCCAAGCGCTTTGTGTAGAAGCTTCAATCGAGTTCAGAAAAGCGGCCGCTCGCCGGCCTATCGACAGTGAAAATTTAAACACATGAACTGTGTCTCGCACCCCTGGCAGTTCATTCATCAAGTGATAGGCGTAGGAAAATATAATCTCTGTGAGCCCTACAGCTGCATGTTGCAAAGTTTTCTAATCGTCAAGAAATGCGACAGTAAAATATGAGATGTAAATGTTTAGTGCTGCTAGTCGGTAGATTGAATTTCGTGTTCAGTGGGTGTACATAGATCTTTCTTCTAGGGGAAGAAGTCAACGTCTCATCTATGACTCGAATGGCGTCTCGCCTCTGAGTTTGGCCCTTCATTTACCTCAAATTCCCGTAAACAGTGTCCGCTATTGGCGAGAGCAGTGTTCTTCACTAGCCGTTTATCGAGTAGCGTTTCGAGAACTTGACGACAGCAGCAGATGCCCCTAGACTTGGGCAATCGAGTTTCGCTGTTTTTGGAATCCCCGAGACGGGCGACCACGCCGAGGAGAAGGAGACGGAAACAAAGGACGATCGTCCGAGATGAGTATTCGTCGAGTCCGTGGCTCATTTCGTGATTCGAAAAGGCGCTTCGCAGGCGTCGACCTTCCCAACTCCAGCAACAAGTCGTCGCAATGGGTCCACCTCAACGGGGAATGGAAGCTTGTCACAGGTCAGTCGCGTTCTCGTGAGACT
The DNA here is from genome assembly GCA_014220935.1 of Platorchestia sp. MABIK. NCBI lineage: Eukaryota > Metazoa > Arthropoda > Malacostraca > Amphipoda > Talitridae > Platorchestia > Platorchestia sp. MABIK. The sequence goes on along the minus strand of JACJUY010002435.1, from coordinate 49,285 downwards.
TTATGCCGTGAAACAGGTGTTCATAATATGGCTTCGTGCACACGCATGATTTTCATGACATAGTTTCGTGCAATTGCATGGTTTTCATGATATAGTTTCGTGCAATTGCATGATTTTCATGATATAGTTTCGTGCAATTGCATGGTTTTCAGCTGGGGGTTTGAGAATCTACGCTAACATCGCGGTCATGGAAGCAGGTAAGTTCAGGTTTGTGGTAGTCGAGTTCCCTATTTTTAGATGAAGTGCTCTCGTATTTTACTGGAGCGGAAGCTATGACTTCCGTTTTGACCAGGCCATCGATTAGGAGTTAGGCATTTGAACTTTGCCATCATCTAAATAACTTTCAAATAATGGCTTTGAGGCATTCATTTTACTGCTGTCTATCTAGTAGTCATGTCTTTCAAATGCATTATTTTCTGCGTTGCAACTATAATTCTAATAATTTTATTCTTGCTCGAACGAAGTGTGCGTTAGAGAAATTTTTTTTTTAAAATACTTCAAACTTTTCCAATAGGCTTCGAGAATTGCTTTCGTAAAGTAGATGATCGATTTTTTCTTATTATTTTCATCTATTTAGACAAAAATGTGGTCGTACCAGCAGAGGGACGTTTTAGTCGATGTGGTCTGAATGAGATAACTTGAGTTTTTGAACGTCGCTAAGAAAGTTTATTTGACACTACAAATTCACGACCGCATAATTCCAACTATTTCACAAATATCATCGGCTATATTTCATGCTATTGAAGAACGTACCTAGCTATTGGGTAAATATATAAATAGAATTTACCGTACTCTTTACTTGAAGAACAGTTGACTTGCTTTTATTATGACATAGAAAAATATTAATTGTATTACGGCTATAATAATTATTTTAAAAAAATTAACCTGTTGTAATGTATTCATATTTTGAAAGTTTATCATTCAAAATCTGCTGACGGTAATAACGTTACCGTAAATTACGTTACCGATTCCATCAAGGCGATTACGACCAGTTTCACCATAGGTCTAAAAAAACCTCATCCATTAATGATGCTGACTCAGTTTATGAATTTCTTTCCCTAAGTGCCAAAGGGACTTTAGAATGCAACCTAAGACCTCTCAAAAAAGGTACCATTCTTTTCTCAACACGGTTCCTAGTTTTTCACTCACAATAGAAGAACATCGATCAGTTTCATCTCATATTTCTTGGAGTGTTTCATGTAACTGGTGAGCACGTTTTTCCTTGGCGCTATTTTGAGTGCGAGGGTGGCGTTCGCCCTCACATTTCTGGGTCCTTGCCCATCTCTTATCTTTATTTGCCCAGCGGCCCATTGAGAGGGTCGGTGCCGAGCCCTATTCTCGTATCAGACCAGGTCTTCTATTGGCCCCCCGTCCAACTGTTCCTCCCAAACTTGTCGCGGGGAATGTCTTCCTAACTTGAGCCCCACATTTACCTCGCTCTTATACCAACTTTTGCTCAAGGCTTTCCCTAGGCCCCTCGTATCTACTCGCTGGCTTTTCATAAGCTCTTGTGGTGGAAAAAGTGTTCGAATGTTTGGCTTTCTGAATATACTTTTTGGGGAATTTTTCCAGAAGAATTGGAGTTAGGTTTAACTGTTCTTTACCTGAATTGTCAGTAAATAGCGTAAGTCAGTCTAGGTAGGTTTGTCCATGTCTTCATTTATAGAAACTATTTTAATGATGAATTAGTTATGAACCAAGCCTATTTTCTAGCATGGTAATTATGTTGAATTCTTCACACACATTAAGACTTGTTTTCGACTAGAATTGGTGTGTATTTTTGTCGCTAACGTAAATGTATGTTGAAACAGTTTTTCTTTGCGTGTTGAACTCACATATTAAAGACTTGTTTTAGTTATGAAATTTCGTAGTTTTTTAGTTCAAATTTGGTGACTTATGGCCTTATTTTCCATCAGAATTTGTCCTCTATCGAAAGAAATATCCCATGCGTTCTAAATTTTCTCAACTGTAGCTGCAAAATTAATTTCTCCCAAAGCTCATTCACAAAAAAAATCGCCTTCGAATTTCTCTTTGCTCAGCTCCGACGCTAATGGGAAGAGACGCGATTTCATTGGTGTTTAATTGATGAGCGTAATGCACGATGTTGACTTTGGTGTGCCCACGGACAGGGCTCGGTTGGTGGAGAACAGAGTGAGTTTGGAGAAGCTGCTTCGTCAGACATAAAGAGTCCATCACGGACACGGCATGCAAATCGTATTTGAATGTATCTATAGTAAAGACCTTCTTACTTGTCAGTTGATGGTGGCTTATTTAATCTAATTTCTATCCACTAGACCATAGAGGACTTGAAGCCAGCAACTTATGTTCTGCTGTCGACAAGGTTACGTTACGTGGTGTTTTCGAGGCTGAAATCTTGAAGTATGTCTAATCGCTTAGCCTACTTTTTCAGCTTATGAAGGACATTTTTACGCCTGTCGAGGGCTATTATCTTGATTTTAGAGAGCTGTTTTTTTCCTCTTAGAGAGCTGTTTTTTTCCTCTTAGAGAGCCGTTTTCTTCCTCTTCAAGGGCTATTTTCTTCCTCTTCGCGGGCTATTTTCTTCCTCTTTGAGGGCTATTTTCTTCCTCTTCGAGCCCTATTTTCTTCCTCTTCGAGGGCTATTTTCTTCCTCTTCGAGGGCTATTTTCTTCCTCTTCGAGGGCTATTTTCTTCCTCTTCGAGGGCTATTTTCTTCCTCTTCGAGGGCTATTTTCTTCCTCTTCGAGGGCTATTGAAGGCTTTTTCTTCGCCTTTCGGTGGCTATTGAAGGCTTTTTCTTCGCCTTTCGGTGGCTATTTCCTCTCCCTTGGAAGGTTTTTTTCACCCAAGAGGTTAAGTTAAGATGGCTTTTTTCACTCTTCAATGACTAACTTTTCCCTGTCCATAAATGTTTTTTCATTCTTAGAGTCATTGAGCTATTTTTCATCTTTTTGGGCCATTTTTCATTTTTTAAAAAGAATTTTCTGCCCTTCTAGCGTTTTTCACCTTTCTTATTGTTCTTTTCAGTTTTTTAACAGTCCGAAATCTTTCGACGTCTGTAGCGCTTTACTACCCTGTTACCTTGACAAGCAAGCGCTGCAATGCACGCTTATGACGGCCCACACGTGCGGTCTGTGCAGAACAGAGGCTTACGCAGCTGCCAGGGCCATTAAGGCGCTGCAAACAAGCACAGCAACAGCGTGCCCCGAGCACACGATTCGAAGGACCTGTCACTCTATAATACTTCAATGTGGAGGTATCAATGCTCTGGAGACTAGCGCCCCACAAAAGGAAGACTGTTTAGGTTACCTCAGCTATTCATGTGTGCTGTCGTGGCTTTTGTCTTACGTGCCCACTTTGCTTTTTTTCAGTGTTCCTGCTGTCTTCGCTATCTTTCCTTTGTCTTGCCTCTCTTCTGGCTCTTAACCCATTAACGGTCAAACTGTTTTGCTTTAAAAAGAAATATTTCGGTAATTTCCTTTAATTATCATTCATGAAGACCAGTACAGTGTGAACTTTTTATCAAAGCATTCAGTATAAAAGAAAGGTGAGAGCAATTTCTAAGGGTCCCTTAGAAAGAACGTTAGCCTAAAATGAGTGAAGTTACTGTTTCTTTGCGCATTTTATCTTGCGTGCGAACACATGTGCGCAGATTCCCCATTTTCTATTATCCATACTAAATGGTCCCTTCTCTTCACTTTGTTGAGATTGCGTTTGTTGTGGCTAGGGAGGTTTGAGCAAACCAATATCACAATGATGTAGTATATCATTTTTTGTACCCCAGCGTTCAGGCAGACGCTTAATCGTCTGTAGTTGTTTTGAGGTGCGTCTAACTTGAACAATGTCATAACTTGTTCTAAATACATGCGAGAATCTGCGAGAACAACTATTCGCCGACTCGCTAGCTAGTGTTGTCGGAACGAGGACCGTTACTCCTCACCCTTATAAAATTCTACGGACCCTCGAACTTCAGATAATAAATTCTGAGGGATTCTGTAATTAAATCTCGTCCATTAAACCTTGCTACCGGCAAGCTCATTTCAAGCGCAATCATTGCTGAGCCACCGTTCACGAGACCGTGTGAATGGATCCCAGCGCGTAGGCGGCGGCGGAAGCGGCTCTGCCAGCCCCATCCTGCAAGACTGATCGTTTATTGCAAGTGACATCTCGCTTCCCAGCTCCCGAAGTTGCAGGTTTAAAATGCTACGCAGTGCCAAAGTTTCTTCGTCCGCATCGATTCCAGAGAATTTTTGACTGACTCTTGAGCGGATATGGAAAAACTAAATTGAGTCGAGAGTTGTTGGGCTCCCGCTGAAAAGTGGGGAAATTGCAGCGGTTGTCTGTCTCTTGAAAAGAGATGCGGACTCTCTGACTCGCACCCAAGTTTGATATTACGTGGCATTTTGCGTGTAATTCTAGAGTTTCTGGCGTGAGCATTATCACCCTAATGCCGCTCGCCTTCTAGTGAAGTTAAAACTTTTTCCCACCTTTGAACATTCTTGACCCTTTTTGAATATTTCCAAGTTGATCGGAATTATGATTGATAAATATCCGGCTCTCCTTAAAAATGATTACTGTACATATCAGTACTGAATTATCAAAATGCTTTAGAATCCTCAATGAAGTATATAATGTATTTCCTAAAGAATCTTTGAAAATACTCAACATCAAAAGCTTATTTCTGCATATTTACAATATAGAATAGAAGAATGACATGCAATTGATTAAAATAAATCCAATTTGCTATTTGCATTGCTAAAACGCTCTTTTGGAGCGTTAAGGAAATTTTAATAAAATACCTACACGAATGATTATTTCAAAACTTTAGAAATACTTAAGCTTATGGGCCTTTAGGAGTTCTCCATTTGTAATTTCTTGTATAAAACATTGACTAATGATGACGACAAAGACCTTAAACGATTATTAACTGTACAAACTTGCTATCATGATCATATAACCCGAAAAAGCAGTAATATCATACTTCCTTATTATTCAATAGTATGGTCACATCACTGTATCTTCTTCATTGGAACCAAAACTTGAAATCCGATCCCTCCTGAGATTCGTGGAAAAAGTTATTACAAAGCTTTCAGAATGATTCTTGAATCCTTATTTCTATCGGAATATTAGTCACATAAGGTAATCAAATCAAATAGTAGACCTTAACACGTTCCCCGCATTTCCGCGGCTGTCACGGTTGGTTTGGTTAGGTTGTGGGTAGCAGAATAGGGAAATTGGTTTTCCGGCTTGAATAAATTTTAATTCTTCTTAATGAATATGAAAATGAATATAAAAATGCAATTGCACGATAGCATCTCGCCTCGTATGATAGTTGTTTTAAAAATGTCGCGAAACAGATAAAATGTAGTGCATTGATACCGGTACGTAAATGGGCAATTTACCTGTTGGCACACATGTGGCCCAATACCCGGAGAACGTGTTAAGTCTTCTGTAGAATATTCTGTTCTCGTCTACCCCATTTTACCTATTGTTGTAAAATTAAGGATCGAATCTTGAGAGAATCAATTCATTGTTCAATCTTGTGCTGGGCTTAGTTGTGGAAATTAGGTTAAATATAATTCTTTATAACAACATTGATGATCGGATGTCATAAAATTCTGTGAACTTATTCGGGTTCACAAGTGCAATAGCTATACTCAAATGTGTCCCATGTAATAGCTTTAAAAAATCTACTGCTGTATCGCTTATGGTGAATTAATGGTTTGCTTAATTTTCTTGTATTGTTTAACATCCAATCAGAGATCCGAATTTTCACTATTCCCTTGACCAAGTTCTATCGATAACATTTTTCACATGTTTCCTTAGTTGATGATCGAATACTCGAAATTTACCTGTTTACCTGCAAATGTTTTATACGACATTTCTCGTTTTCTCATCCATATTCAAAATAAGAAAATGTTCTAACGGCTGTTTTGGACGCGACGTCAGTCGTTACTCGTCGTCTCGGTCTATTCAAACGGCCGCAAAACTGTGGACGGTGAGGAAACCTCTCAGTCCTGTCGGTCCAACATGCAATTCCCTGAAGCCCTTTCCGAGGTTGGCAATAAACGGGATCCTCCGATCGAGTACCGAAGTCTTACGATATATTCCGCAAGTAAATCTCGCCGCCAGCTTCTCCGTATATCATGTTATTCCCACCTCGCTCTAATCTATCTAGTGTAAAAACAACGAAACTCAAGATTCACATAGATTTTTTTCTCTTGTTGACGTGTGTTATTGATGTGTTCTCTATTTAGAGTCCGCGAAAGGGTAATGATTTCTCTCTCGCTATATATTTTAAGAGGTTATTGCTATGATCATGTTGAATGCTTTCTGGTGAACAAAGCAAAATTTCCTGGCTAAAACTGTGAGCAAATCATTTTATTTCAAAAAGGTTTAAATTTTAGGCGAGGAAGTAAATGCATGATAAGAGTTTTAGAGCACGAGTATGTGTGTGTATTTAAACATATGTGTATATTATATACAATGCTTTGAAAATTTTTTGATTCGGTTACATATTTATTATATATTTAACTAAGTTTACTCATTCTGAATCACAAGATAGTGCCTCTAAATTGCAGCCTGTCTACCCACGTAGCCAATTAACAACGCTATGAATATTAAATTCTGATTTCGCATCAATAACAGTTCTGCTAGGGGTACACATGGGTACTTCACAAATGAATTGCATTTCAAATTGAAAACACCGGTCCAATTTTTGACGGCAGGAGTCACTCTTGCACACGCCCTAAAAACAGAAACGTCTGTTGGTCTGAATTTAACGTCAAAATGAAGGTTTGTTTACAAGTAGAGTAATTTCATTCACGGCTTAAATCTGCAGCGCAAGCTGGTCAGTGTGATTTGCGAGGCTAGGCAGAGTCCAGGACACTGGTGTGAAACAGCTCGCCCAGCCTGGAATGAAGAATATTCCACGCGCTGTGAAGTGCGCGCTTTATTGCAAGTGGTGGCACCAAACGCAGGTCTGCTTGAGCGTGTTCCTCGTACGGAGCTGCTCGGGAGTCTTGCCTGTCTTATGCGCTCGCTGGATGATTTTGAATGAAAATTTCACACTTTAACAGCAACTGGTCAAACTTAAGTTTAATACCTAATTCAAATTTAAAGTCAATTGTAGTAAGCAATTTTGAAAATAGGAAACATTAACTGAATCATGCCTTCTTTTTTCTGTAATTATTTATGAAAATTAAGTTGGTGACTACCGGTCGGTAAGTAGCATTTTAGGAATCCCCTTCCTGGCCATTGGTGGCTCACGGTGCTGTAAAAGTGTCGAAGTCTTTGAAGAAAATTTAAACCCTTACCATTTAAACCCCCTCTCTTTAAAATTTAAACCCTCTCTCTTTAAGCAAGATCTTTTTTAGCCCCATTTGCCTTGAGTATCAAAGTTGCTGCCCCTGAAGTTAACTGTGGTTCTCGAGTGCCATTTAACATAAGTCACTCGAAGAGAATAAGCCACGATTGATTAACTAAGCAGACTGGAATTCCTGCCATGTAGCGCACTGACGGCTGTTGGCCAACTTTTGCACAGGTGGGAATGCGTGTCGGGCTCATTTTTGCCCGGAACTTCCTCCTGCTCTACGGTGAAATGAGGCTACTGTTACCAGCTGTAAATTCCGACTCGTTCAAGTACTTAAGCGGAGATATCTCGCAGCGCTTCAACGCTGTGCGCTAATTTGAGTGCAATCTGTTTTTGTTATCTCGGATCTGTTTCACGCGCGCGTAGGAAAATTGCGTGCTTCTCATTGCAGTCGCTATGCGAAACATCAGAATGGGTAAACTGCGAGTTCTCTTTATCATTGAAATCTGCGTAGTTTGTGAGTCGCGTGACTGTGCGCGGAAATTGGGTGCTCGTAATTGTCTCTTTTGAAGCTGTTTGACAACGCGTGATCATAATTTTGTTGTGCATACCATCCTTGTGCAAAAATTAGCGGTGATGAAAAGCTTGCTATACGTGCGACAAAGCCTTCGTTGAACAAATTAGGGGTTTTGAAGTACACAGGAGTGGGAGGGTAAATATCACCATTGTGATGGACTTCATTGTGACACTCTATAGAACCTGATCTGATTTTCATCGAACGAGAAAATTTGGACTTCTAGAACAAATGAACTATCATATTAAGTTACAGGATGTCTAAGTCTAATTCTAAATATGAATGTCTCGGGATACTTCACATTTTCGGGACATCGATAACCCGTGGTGAGGAGAATTTTCATTCACCTCTTTTTTTAGTTTCATTGGTGGAATAATGACAGGAAAATGTTTCGAAAAATTTACTTTATAATGCAATATGTGCATTTCATGCCAATGATTTGATTAATCTTACCAACCAGGTTCTATTATCCTTAAAGTGAGGTCGAAACCCAAAGAACATATTTATATTATACATCTATTTTTTCCTATTCTTATCCCGTTCATACATTTTTCATGAGGCAGGAACCTACATCCCTGCCCGGCATGACTAACAAGTCAATTCTGCGTCCAAACTTGAGGCCTTTGCGCCAGCGCTCATTGAAATGAATTTGGTTGGAGCTGTCGCTGCCACAAGGCAGATGCCCTCCAAATTTTTGCTCCACGTCCGCTTCCCCCAGCGCCGTGAATTTAGCGCTAAGCTAAGCGGCTTGGATAGCCTGCCTATCATCGCAGCTGCGAACAAAAGCACACACACACACCGAGCAATGATAATCCGTTGGGCGCGAGAATCTTTTCAACGATGCGATGGACATTTCCGAAATTCGCGTATAATACGCAGTGTGTAACGAAGTGGTCAGTGCAATTTGTCGATTCCGTGTTGTTCACTATTTTGGGTGACTGAATCGTTTCAGAGTGCATCATTTTACACGTACACGAAGTGAAAGACTTGATGGTCATACGAGGATGGTGACGTCGTTTGCTGTAGTAGAAGACGGCCATCTGTCTTCATGGTAATGATATTTGTTGAATAATTCCGTACGATAGTTTGTGTTCACATGAAGCATTCGCAATTCCTAAAACGAGATGCACTGTGCCGCGAAAGAGATGAAGCTTCTTTCCTAGGCTTTCAGAGATGTTGCTGTGTATATCGTTTAGAGCAGTGATTCTTAACCTTTTTACTTTGACCTCCCCCTTAAAGATATGTTTTTCCTTTGAGCCCTCATTAGTGTCTTTAAATAAATGTGGCGCTTAAGTTAAGACAAAAACATGGATTTTTTATTGAATCTAATGATTCTATTCCATTTAATATGAACCGATTACATCATTGACATATTTGATATTGCTTCATTGTTATTAGATATAAAAAGGAATTAGTGGGACTTTTGGCCCAGTTTCTTGGACACTAGCTTTTGAATGCGAGGCTGATTCTGAGGCACTGTTCTGGTGTGACCAATCAGAGGCTATAATTCCTCACACCATTATGAGCTGATGCATAAAGTCATTGCAACAAGACATGTACACGTTCACACCACACACAGTGTTAAGAGTAAAGGGGCTAGGTAAAGTCAATGTCAGGGGATTGTGTGTGCAGATGGGCTGGTAAATAAGAACTTACAACAAAGAATATTGTAAATAGGCCTTCAAACTTATTCAACAGTGAAAGTATACTCTTTTGGCGAAAAAATTGCTAAGAAAAAGCAGGCTTTACTGCGGAGGCTCACCCCCTGGAATCCGTTCACTCCCCCCAGGGGGGCGAGCTCCCCAGGTTAAGAACCACTGCTTTAAAGTGTTTGGATTTAAATTCTTCTAGTATTGTTACGTCATACATATCTCAGCATGCTTTCATAACGACACGTCAATATATGTTCCCGGTATATTTTTATTATGGTCCTCAAGTTTTTTGTTTTAATATGTACTTCTTCTTTAGAGTACCTACGGCAGTTTTGTTGACTTCGAGTCTCACCTACTTAAGTCTCAGTTGTATCCAGAATAGACCGAGCCTTGTATAGTACTGCTAAACAAATTCTATCTCTTATCCTTGCACTCGCACAGCTCGTCTCGCTCATTCCGAACGCATAGAAGGCAAGTCCCTCTTCTTGTGGTTGCAGAGTTACGGTCTTTCCTCCAGATCCAGGTTGTTGAGTCTGTTGTACTCACGCAAAACGTCTGTACTCTGAGAAGCGTTTTTGTTGTCCTTCTTGTGGGCAGCAATATTCGTAGCTCACGGGACACAACAATGGGCGCATGCGCTGTCGTAACGTGCTCCTGTAAAGCTGAGAGTGTGCATGACCGCTACTGCACCTGCAGATTTTTTTCCAGTCCTAAAATAGTATTTTTTTGGCTTATGGGATGGATGCAGAAGCGGGAATGGACAGAATTTATTGCAGATGACCTTTGTCTTTAAGTTTTTCGCATGTATATAACACAATAAAGCTATCTCAGTCGAGGAGCGTGCAAGTTACACGAGTACAGTTGAACGAGATAAATTTAATAATGGCACACATTTGAATGTGGTCCGAAGAAGCCTCTGATTCTCATCTCAAGAATATGTATAATCTAAGATTTGTTTGTTGAAAAACTGTGGTGTTGCCGTTACGAAACACATGATAGAAACAGGTTACGTTAGAATAGAATGGGTAACGCTAATTAAGCTCGGTTTTGTTTAATTCAACTTGAAAAATGAAGGATACAGCCCGGCAATCTTAAATAGGTCGATAGTTTTATACCTTCAGTATAATTGTTAATATTATATCTTTAGTATATTGTTTGTATCAGTATAAGATGAATGCGTATCGGCAAGTCTCAAGCCAGAGGTAAATTTCGTTTGAATGAAACTTTACGCAGAGACACAAGTAAGTGACTCAACTTTTTGAATCGCTGTAGAAAAGTTGGAGCCACTGAAGAACTGGTTGAAAGGAAAATTTACACAATGTACTAAACTCTGAAGTAACGTTCTCTGAATTTTCACATTGCTACCGAGACACGACTGTCAGATTTTGTCATATTTTTAATATTGC
>JACJUY010002435.1:27704-38311 GCA_014220935.1 Platorchestia sp. MABIK | reverse complement strand
ATGGCTACCGAGACACGACTGTCAGATTTTGGAATATTTTCAATATTGCTACCGAGACGACTGACAGATTTTGGTATATTTTTAATATGGCTACCGAGACACGACTGTCAGATTTTGTCATATTTTAAGTATTGCTACCGAGACACGACTGACAGATTTTGGCATATTTTTCTATCGCATAAGTTAGTGATTAAGCACAATTTTTAAATATCATTTTTACATCTTTTGAACACTTGTGTTTAGTAAATAACTATTGGAACGAACCTTGTTTTTATTTCTGAACATATCTTATTAATATTTTTTCTATGTGAAATAGGGCTCACAGCAAGAAGATGCAAGGTTTTGAGCTGAAAATTAGGAGGTAATTTTTCTTGTTGGAATGAAGTAGTTTTTGTTTTGTCATGGACTATTTTTTTTATATTCACTGATGTCTTTTTTAAATCCAAGTTTCCTTTTATGTACACTCGCAATGCCGTGCATGTAATATCCTTCTAATTCGCAATGAAAAATAAGTGATCATTGTAAAGTGTGTGAAAGGAACGCACTTACAGGGCATTGTCCTCATTGTCTCGTGCGAACAAAATGCGCCAGTTTATTCATTCATCCGCAGTTACGCTTGACGTTAGCCTGTAATCGGTCGGGACATTACTTTGGTAAATGCTCGATTTGTGCTGAGTTTGGTGACGCTGTGTTTCCGAGCGACGTCATTACGGGTGACCTGAAAAGTGAGTCGCTTCACGTCGTGATACGCGATGCGCTCTCTTCCTTCATCAACTTAGCTTCCCAATGTCCGTGTTGTAGAAAATCTAGTTCCTAATGAGCTCATGGCCTTGAAATTTTGCCCTTGCAATTTTCAGGAGCCGCGATCGCCAACCACCTCACCCTCTATGAATCGCTGCCAATATTCCGGCCTTGCCTTCCCGGCTCGCCATTTTGACGAAGCCTATTAAAAAGATGACAAAGTTGGCGTCTTTTGAATTTGGAGGCGCTAGAGGGGAAAGTTTTACAGCGTCGCTCCCATTAGCATGTCGTTTGCGAGTAGGGAGAGTCACCAAACGGCCACAAAATGCTCACTTATGCCCTTGCCTCCTTTTTTTGTGCACACTTGGGTGAAAATTTTAAAACCGCAACCAGCGAAGGAAGCAGGGACGTATGTAAAGTTGCTTGGGATAGTGGTTCGAAAGCCATTTTTATCAGGCACAATCACTGTGTAAGTGAAACGAATGCCCGAGCTGCACGAGGTTGTTTCGTAAACATCCACGATTGTTTCTCTGTTTGTCTTTTACTTTGCCTGTGGATGTTGCTCTCCATGTAAAAACAATATGGTCAGACTGCCTCGAGCAAGGCGAACATTGAAGCATCCTCGGAGATCAGTTACGTCTTCAATTGCTGGTGACCACAATAAAACTAACTTTGTAAGTGATTGAGGTTTCCTTTTGAAAAACTGGCGTTCCCATCAGTCTCTGCTTTAGCTTCATCATTTATTTAAGGGGACCATTTTGGAGCATTTGCAGTAAAAAATTAGATTACCCCGATTTTTTTTTCATTGCTTTAAAAAAGTTTGAGATATGTCCCCGAATGTCTGTAGAAATATCAGGAACGTATCCCAGAGCTAGCGCCCCACCGAGAGGGAGAGAGCATCCCCCCCCTAAGGACCTTTTTTTTTTTGAACCTAGAGCAATAAAATTTGGTACACTGATAGGAAATGCAATTTAGAATCATTTAACTTCTATGAAAAAATGCGATTTTCTTTAAAAGAAAATTGGAAATCATTGCAAACGACAATTTTGGGGGGTTTTCTATATGCTTATTCTCTGACAGTTTTTGAGCTACAGTAATGATTTTGGTATCATTGGATGCAGAATAACGTGGACATTCCAAAAAAGGAATTTTTTTTCCTCAAATTTTAAATTTTTTTATCACTTTTTTTATATTTCATCATTCATCTTCCTCAGGGTAAGCGTCCCCTTTCCAAATTTTTTTTTATTATTGAATTTAAAGCAATGAAATTTGGTTCACTGATAGGAAATGCAATTTAGAATCATTTATCATTTATGACAAAACGCGATTTTCTTGAAAATAAAATGGGAAATCATAGAAAACGACATTTTTATGGGGGGTTTTCTAAATGCTTCTTCTCTGACAGTTTTTGAGCTAAAGTAATGACTTTGGTATCATTGGATGCAGAATAACGTGGAAATTCCAAAAAATTAAAATACATTTCTCAAGTTTCAAAAAAAATAAATAAATGAGAAAGAAAGAAAAATAAATTTATTTTTCGAAAAAATTCAAATTTATGACGTCATAACTTTAGAACAAAAATGAATTTCGAAAAACTATTCAATTTTCTGGAAATCCCTTGTTTTTCTGCATCCAATAATACAAAAATCATCACTGTAGCTTCAAAACTGTAGGAGAAGAAGGTTTTTTAATCTTAAAATATCTTTTATACAACAAGTAAGTTTTCAAAACGTTTTTCACAAAATCTCCGAAATTTACAAAGCTAGAGCAATGCGGTTTGTTGCATTTGAAAGTGAAATGTGTGCTCTAAAAATGTTATTGACCGATTTTTTTAAAAATTGTATGTAAAATTTTCCGGATACTTTTTTACCCAAAAATTATAACTTTTACCCTACCTCTTTCAAAATAAATTATATGAATTCGGAATGAAATAAGTCAAAAAAGTGATCAATAACATTTTTAGAGCACACATTTTACTTTCAAATGCAACAAACCGCATTGCTCTAGCTTTGTAAATTTCGGAGATTTTGTGAAAAATATTTAGATATGTTTTTATAATAAGGAATAATTAATTTTCTATGCCCCTAAATGAAAAAACTTCTTTAATAAAAGTTGTTACGAATGTAGAGATCTAGTAGTCTGCAAATTTTCATAGACGTACGTCCAATAGAAAAAAAGTTTCCAGTTTTTCAAAATGGTTCTCTTAAATAGTCATTGAAATTATTGGTTTTGTTCAATAATCAGACAAGGCAACACATACACACGATCAGGCCTCCACTGACCTTCCATCCGTTAGGCTAAGGGTTCTGTTACAACCATGGCTGTAGTTTTTAGCAACGCAAAAGGGAAATGAAAAATATTCCTAGCGATATATTTCTTCAAACATGCTAAAACATTTTTACAGCTGACCTATCTGTGATGCCTGATCCAGCTCTCTTTGAGCTCGTCTAGAGTTGCACATAATCGGGATGTTTGGACTGGTCAGCGCCACTGATGAATGGATTGGTAAATGGATGGATCCATTAGCGGTGGAACGAGAATCCCATTATCTGGCTGCGTGTGTGCTCCAAAACGTGCGCAACACGTTTTGGTTGCGTGCGTGGTTGACCTCGACACAATCACGTTCGAAGTTGACCTCTGTACAATGGATCCTCGAGTCATTCATCTGTTGCGAACTTCAACTTGTACGGATAAAAATTAGCACTGGTAGTTCAGCTGACACAATGCTGAATTCAAATCCTAAATAACTGCGAGTAATTTACATCCTTGTATGTCGAAGTTCGCTTTAACAACTCGAGGGCGGCCGGCTGACTTGTCCCTGTTATATCGGCGCAAATTATTATCAGTCGCTGTCGGCCGCCCTGCTGTGTCCCACTATTGTGCATGAATGCAACAGGTGACGGGAAGCCCTGCTGCGTAGTGTCAAGTATTGTGCGCACTAGCACTAAGGCTGCTGGCGCGGATGTTTCTGTTTTTTTTTATGCTTCGTTTGAAGAAACGCGTGCTTCAGAGAAGCGTAAAATGTGACGCTCCAGGTTTCACATGAAGAAACGTGTGCTTTAAAGTAGCAAAAAAAAAGTGACGTTTCAGGCCTCTTATTACGGAACATGTGCTTCTGAGTAAAGTAAAATGTAACGTTTCAGGTTTCACATAAAGAAATATGTGCCTCAGCTTACCATAAAATGAAACGTTTCAGGTTTCACATGAAGAAACAGTGCTTTCAAGTAGCAAAAGAAGTGACGTTTCAGGCATCTTATTACGAAACATGTGCTTCAGTTTAGCATAAAATGTAACGTTTCAAGTTTCACAAGAAGAAACATTTACTTCAGAGTAGCAGAAATGTGTCGTTTCAGGCTTCATTCGATGAAACGTAGGCTTCAGAGTAGAGTGGCCAAGAAATCAAATTTCAGACGTGCTGCAAGGAAACATAAGATCCAGGGCCACGAAGAAAAGCAAGAAATGAACGTTAAGTTTTCGAAAAAAATTTTAATAGAACTAAAGGCCTGAAAGTTATGCTAAATTACATAACTGACCTTTCATATCCTAACTTTGTTCTGTCCCAACTTAGTTCTCCTCTGGAGATCAATAATACCTAAGGGATTGCCTAATGTAAAATATTTAGCATGTGATGCATTTTGATGCTCGTACACTTCAAGTCTCTCTAATTTCTCGAGCGGAACAAGGGTTCGCTATGATCGCTCATCACAGAGCAGACTTCCTCGAGCAAATCTTCAAAAGTTTCGCCATAATTGAATTCTTTAATTAAGTCACGTTGATTTGAATTTAAGGCGAGAACTTTCATCGTCTGTGACGGTCGTGAGAGAAAAACTCGCTCGACTCTTTTGCCGTTATCGGAAAACACCGAGAAAAGAGCGCCAGGGAAACTTTATTATATTAACCTTGCCAAGATTATAGCATCTTAATTGTGTCTTTATTGCTCCAAAAAAGGTGCAACAGAACGAGCGTACTGGCCCTCGCATAACTTTGGAGGAAGACGCTGCGTCACTGAAATATTTCTAGATTGCTTCTCGTTGTGCAAGAAGTTAGTCGCTCCTTAGCACCCGAGCCTGCCTTGCGCCTGCAGGCTGAGGAAACTATGCAAGGATGTGGTTTGGTAAACAACTGAACGCTTGATGATGTAACCCCAAGATTTAATTTCAGAAGGTAACAGTTTTATTGAAGATAATTGCTTCAGGGTCTTCCCCTCCAAACAATTGAAGCGCTGGCCATGCTGGGGCTGCTTGTGATGCCTAAAGAGACAAGAAAGCGAACGTTTTCAGACTGCGGTAAGGAAGTAAATGAGGCATGCGAAAATTATTTTTACTGGAAAAAGAGCGGTAATGCGTGTTTCTGCAATTAAATATTGTTTAAACATTCGGGTGGATATTCTAGCATAGGTTTACCTTTACAGGAGTACATGTGCATATATGATGCCAAGGGGCTATAGCAGATTAAAAAACATAGAATGTAATTTTTACGAATAGTGAGACACAATTTCGTTAATACCGATCTCCTTACGTTACACTGAGTTACAGAACTAACCTACAAACGCAAGCAATCACGAAGACAAAAGTTACCTCATGCTCGCTCGGGTGACATTGATATAATTATTACTTGAATCATGTAAATGATCACCCTAATTAACGTTCATTGGTTATTTTGCGCACGCTGCAGAGTGACGCTCATCGACAGTACGTACAGGCACTGGCAGGGCTGCTGCTTCCTGTGCTCTTATTCCTCCTCAACCGTCAACAATTTGAGGAACCTCCAAGTCCATTTAAAACGTGGAATTTTTATGTATTCAACAGGAAAACTGAACTCCGCGAAAGAAAAGCCGTGCATACATTGACATACACATTGACTGCGATGGGTTGAACTGAAGTTTTATATCCAAATCAAATTTAAAGTCGAAAGTTATTAAAAAATTTGCAAATAGCAAACATTAACTGAGTAAATTCAAAACCATCAATTTAAAAGATTGTTGAAAAATTTTCAAACGACCCATCGATGGGTCGTTTTGCAGCTGGAAAAACTTCAGCACGACCCACCGGTGTGTCTGACCATAATGAATGCGTTGAAAAAAGTCACTTATTGGCGGCGTCCTTAGTGTATTTGTTCATTAGGTTGTTATTTGACTCACGCGTGGGGCTGTGTTGTACTGACAATAGATCTAATGATCGAATCACAGCCTTTGACCGGTGACTAAAGGATAGATTGTAAGTAATGGATTCTGGATCCACTCGCGTTACGTTATGACCTGTTAATTGGCATTCAAATAAAAAATTTGTTTGTGATGGCGAAGGTCTTCACTGAATTCGTGCCTTGCGGGAAATTTTCGGACAGTGATAAAGCGGTTTGGTGTTGATAGCCCAACTTAACTGCCCAAATGCAACCATGGACGCCATAAAAGATGCTTGGGAACCTGTACAGGTTGTTGCGAATAAAAGTTAGATAGATTTAGCAAGGAATCACGTCTTCAAGACGTTGAAGATGACGAAATTTTAGAATAGCCTTAATAGTGAGATGTCTTTAAAAGAAATGTCTAGTTGTTTTTTAAAAGTCATTACCATCATTAATGTACTGCTTCCTACAATTTCATTTTTGCCTCATGTAAATCATTTTTCACTATTTACCAATGACATTGTGACTCCAGAGGGATAACTAAATCCTAAAAAGTACAAGCAGTTTTTCCAATAAAGATCGCTTCTATTTCAAAATGAGCTAAAAAGCATACAGTCGTGTACGTGAAATGAATTCACGTTTTTATTAACGATATTTTCCTAAAATGCTTAGCGATGTATAAGAATGAGGTATAATTGCACGTGTGACATTTGATGTGTACGGTCGCTAAGGATACCGAGAAGCTCCGATGTGCTTTGGCAAGTGAAATTTATATTAGTTTGAAATTTCACTCCGTTGCGGCAGTACGACTGTGGCGAGTCCAGTAAAGTTTCTCTCGTTAAACATTTGTTTTCAGCACAGAAGTTAACCTTACATTAAACAATTTAATGCAATTAATGCGCGAATCGAGGCGTCTAAAATTCACCTCATTTTCAACGAAAAGTTTTAATGGGTTGTTTAGGTCGGATGTTGCGCAAGCAAGCTTGCTTTCCGGCAAAGCCGTAGATTCAATTTCCAGTAATTTATTCCTCATGAAAGAAGATCCGAAAATCTATAAGCGAGGCATTGTTCGCCGAAAGAGCAAATCGGGTGTCATTTCAAGACCGACGTAGCCTGCTTGAGCAATATGACAAGCTCCTGCTAAACTCAAGCACTCTGAGCCCGTTCAGTTATTCCTGAGCCTGATAGCACATTGGCGACCCAATAAGGCGAGGCGGCTTTGGTCACGTTTTTACAGAGATTGCAGGAGAGGCGCGCGTGTGTGTGCGGCCCGTATTGGCACTTCGCAGAAGTCGCAGCACTCCAGAGTGTCTCTGAGGTGTCGGTCATTCCTAGTGCGTTCTGTTCGTTACCGGTGATTGCTGGCCTCTCGTTGTGTTGATATTAGCCTGCAGTTACGACGTTAATGTTGCAGTTACCGAACACGTGGTGCAGTGACGTCATATTTCCTCATATTGCTCTGCAGTTACGGCGTTTACATTATAGCTACTGTACAGGTTGTGCAGTGATATCACATATTACACTGCAGTTACGACGCTAGTCTGCACAGGTAGTGCAGGAATATCACATACTACTCTGTAGTAACGACGCTAATATCGCTAATATGCACTGGTTGTGCAGTGATATCACATACTACACCGCAGTTACGACGCTAACATCGTGGTAAAATTAATTTATGTTGAACTCTGGGTTTGATCAACTATTCGTCTGCTTGGCACGTTTCTTCTGTTCAGTTTTTCTTTTAATTGTTTTTGCTATGTTGTACAGGGTGTTTAGAAAAAGTGAATACCTCACCTCTAAGTACTTTAAAATTGAAATTAGTTTAGAGAATCGATTTTAACTTACTTAGTCTCATAAGATGCAAGAATTAATCTCCTATCACATCCCTGTAAAACTTTTTCAAATAAAAAAAGTTTTGTATTAAAAAACGATAATAAAAAACGATCAGAACAGTCTTGTTCAGCAAATTGTTGCAATTGGATTTTGTAGGGATGAAAGTTTGAAGCGTTTCTGCTGCACGAAAATCTTTGAGTCTTTTTTTAGTTATCGTGGAAATTACATCAATATTTTACTGAATTCTTGCAGTTTTTTTTCTCCCGCTTTTAAACACGTTAAAATTGAGCACAGTTCCTACATAATTAAATTTGCGCACATTGCGATTCATTGTTAGTTTAGTTGTATTGTAGATGATCTGCCAGGAAAAGCTTCTGAAAATAACTGGGACACTTTTTGTAACTTCTAGTTTGAATGTAGCTATTTACGACAAAATTCGCTGCTGCTGTGTTAGCTGCATCTTGAAGGGATTTTATTCATTTTTCTTGAAATTACGGAGTAGAGAGCTGCGTATTTCATTCACAAGATAACCTCTTGTTTACACTTGAGGATGTAATAAGAATTGATTGCTGCATCCGGTGTGACCAAGTATACTAAAATTGATTCACTATTTTCAATTTTATCAGCATTTAAAAGTGAGACAAACATTTTTCTGAAACACCCTGTGTAACGACTGACGCGTCTTGCAGAGGACTTTCGCGAGTCAAATAGAATGGGAATGCGAATGGGAATTCACGATTCAAATGGAATGGGAATGAGAATTCACGAGTCAAATAGAATGGGAGTTTGCGAGTCAGATTGGAAAAAGCCACGAAAAAATTGTTCTTATCATGGTTTTCTTACGTTTCCTTTGATGATTTCACTATCAATATTGTAAAATTTAGTCACAATGATTTTTACACTAAAATAATTTTACTTTAGCCCTTTTATTTTAGAATGTCTGGCCTCTTTCGGTCGGTGAAAATGATTATAGTCCTTGCGACAATTTCAATCGGTCAATGCGCTGAAAGAAATTATCCTTCGGAGCATCTCAGGAACTCAATGTACTTTGAAGAGAAGTACAATTCCAAAGCTTCATGTAGGAGTATTGCGATCATAATAATGATGGTAGTGGCTATTTCCTTTCGTAAACCTTGAGGAACTACGGGCACTTTTCAGGGGTAGCCCTGATACCTAGCTAGCTCCCCAAAATCGGCAACACTTCTTGCAAGAGTCTGTTGTGGGTTTGAACATGCGGTTGAGCAGGCCGTATCTTTCCATTTTGTGCTTCGGTTTTCACTCGTGTTTGAGGCCGGCGAACAGTGCAACCGAATCTCTCCGTTCATATACATTAATTTTTACATCACCTTATCGTTCCATGGAAATACAACTTCTTTTGCCAACATAGCGAACTGTGCTAACCTACACTCTGTTTTTAAACCTTGAATAAGTATTAAATCCATAACTTGCTATCATTTGAAGCTGGAACATCATACTCATAATAACGCGTTGTGTTTTGCGAGTCTCTGGCTTCTGTGAGTTTGTTTTGCTTTGTCATCACATTTTTCATGTAGTTGACACTTTATGTCCTTTCTTATGGATGGTTTGCACCGAGTTGTATGAATCTTTCACCTGAATGGTTTCATCTTAAAAACGTTAGTTAAAACCTATTCTTCCTACGTCAATTGAGACCTTATCTCTTTATTATCCTGGCGTGGTCGTGAAACCAAAAACAGCTTTGTTTTTGCCCTGCAAAATCCTCCATTCTCCGCGCATTTCAGTTTGCTGCTTAATACCCAAGCCAGCAAGTCGCAACAGAAAGCTTTCATGGGGTCTCCTTCTGTCATGACTGCCTGGCGCTGGGGTTTTCATCATTAAAGTTGCTAGCTGTTTGTGTAGGCTTCAGAAGCGTGAGAGCTCCCTGCCTGCCGCCTGCCTGCCTGCCTGCCTTCTTCTCTCCTCCGCATTGAAAGCACACGTTCTCTGAGCTTTGCGGTCGATCTCGTGGAAATACAAGCGCCTGTTCCTCAGTATTGCAGTGTGTAGCTACAGCCAAGAATCCGTTTAGGTTCGTTCTTTGGTTGGAAAAACGATACAAAGGAACTTGAATTCTCCATTCTGGTCTTTTCAAAGCGCTCTCAGATTCGAACGGAAGCAGAATCAGAGCTCATTGAATCTCAGTCGAGTTAGAGTTGTGAATATCATTCATGTTTGTGACTATCCTTTTGAATAATAAGATATACATTGAAAAACGTTTGTATTCGAGGAGCTATAATTCATTAGTAGTATTTCTAATTTCTACATTGACTTTTCCTTTCGTGCAAGAATGTGAGGACTCTTGGCCGTCTCAGTGCAGGCACAGCGAAGCTGGCTAGAGCAGAAAACTACAGAATCATCAGTTATTATAGGAGCGTTTTGATCATAGCAAGTTGCAGGAGAATTCACTATCAGATTAGTAAGGAAACGATGCAACTAAGTCAAAGTACATCAAATTAGATAACGTTTAGATTTTGGTTGCTTGGGTTTAAATGCAATGCTGCAAATTTCACCATTCAATTTTATTTCACGGCAATAACTGTGAAGATATTCTTTTGCTGAGAAATTCAATGATAGCATTCTAACCAACTTATCTTTAGGAATAAGATTTGCTTCTGATTTGATTTTCTTTAGCGTGATATTTCCTCAGCGCGGACGATTTTTTTTTAGCCTGAACGATGTTTTCTTTGCTAGGACGATATTTTCTTAGCTAGGACGATATTTTCTTTGCTAGGACGATAATTTCTTTGCTAGGACGATAATTTCTTTGCAAGGACGATACTTTCTTTACTCGGACGATACTTTCTTTACTCGGACGATACTTTCTTTACTCGGACGATACTTTCTTTACTCGGACGATACTTTTTTTACTCGGACGATAATTTCTTTACTCGGAC
>JACJUY010002435.1:14052-24717 GCA_014220935.1 Platorchestia sp. MABIK | reverse complement strand
CGCACACGTGGGCACAAGGAATTCGTCAAACACGTGGGTAGATGAAATTCATCAGACAAGTGGGTACAAGGAAGTTACCATACATGTGGGTGAAAAAAATTCCTCGTACCACGGGCACAAGACTTTTTGCAGTCGGTGTGCTTCTCTTCTCTTCTAGTAATCAATTGAGAATTTATTTAAACGAGAAATGAAGTAAATGTTCTCTGCCGCACAATGTGGAAGATTATTACGATTCCGCTATTCAATACTATGGGAAGAACGATGCCGTTTTTAAATCGGGACTCTGTGTATTGAAAAATACTCTGATCCCGCCGTTCACCTATAGGGTAATTTAATTTTGTTAGGCATTAACTCTCACCCTTCGACCGTCACGTCAGTTTACCCTCATTTCTTTATTTACTGAAAGCCGTAATAATGGTTCTCGTTAATATGGAAATGCTTTTTATGTCTGTAATCATTAAATTTTTCGTTTAACGAGCGTCTTGATATTCTTGTAGATTCAGGTTTGATCAAAACATTCGAGTAGGGCGTTCGTTTTCTCGTGATGCAATCAGTTCCGTGAAAACTCAATCTTTGGTGGAACAGTTCTCCGTTCATGGAGATGACTCATTAGTCGTGCGACCGTCCCGAGTATCCCGAGGGCCGAACGTTTCCACATGGCGCCGTAGGACAGCGCTATGTGGGTGCGCTGACAGCATCTCCGTTCGTCAGCGTGTGCTGGAGATGCCGCACCCCCATCTACACTGCGCCTTGCATTTGTTTTTGTCATACTGCAAATGGCGCAGTTTTGTCATACTACATTGTTTTGTTGTTGCTCCTGTTGACATGCTTACATTTCATCTCTTTGCGTTAGATTTAGGAGACGGTGGTGATAATGTGAAACCGATTTCCTTCCAATTTTAAAGTCTTGTGCCTCCTCGCATTTCTTCTAAACCCAAGCTACCCACGATAAAATGAGGAATTTTTGCGGAATTTTACTGTGGATTTAGGTTGATAGCTTGGCAGGCAGTGTTATATTTTTCGTGACGGAGAGCAGTGTTCCATGCAGCTTCTTGTATTCTTTTACTTGTTTTCTTCATCCCCATATGGTTTTTTCATCTCGCCGAGATGCTTGCACCTAATTTTGCCAGCGTAGCGAGCTGAGCCAATTTAGGCACTAAAAATTTTCCCCACCTCAATTAGAGCTTAACCTTTTCCGCGAAAATAGCTATGGCCAAGCGGAAATAGATGTTAAACCTTAAATAAATAAATAATTATTTTTTTGGCGAAGTTTCGAGCTGTTTCAAATTCAAAATTTCCTCCCGCGCAACCTGCGCCCAGTTAATTTAAGAAAGATCATTTATTAATATTTATTATGCTAAAATTGTTCACTTATGATTGTGTATCGCGCAGTAGACAGGGCAAGTGGGCTATGTTAGGTAAAATGGACAGTCGCTAATGCTTGATACCCATAGTGTTAGAACTAATTATCTAAAGTAACGTCTTCACGTAAAATAAGCTAAGGTGTTGATTGTCATCATGTTTGGAATTCGTCTTTTGCCGTTTCAGTATCTCTGTGAATGTATCAGAAAATTATTGTTCGATTTAAATTACTTTTTGTTCTGTTTAACTTGCTGCTAAAAATTATGTTTGATCAAAAACTTACTGTGAAAATTTTAGTGCAATGAAATCGATTTCATTGGAATGTATGGACTTGAACCGGGAAGAACAAAACAATAGCGGTAGATGCACGTGTGATGTTTCAAACTAAAGCCATATATTTATGAAACAACCTAAATAGAGAATGAAATTTAGTGTAAGCAGATCGTTCTTCTTCCATCGTCTTTTTTCCTCCGCTTTCGATGAGGGTAGCTATGGTCATGGAGGACGACTGTCTATTTCTCATGATGCTTCACAGTTTTTCTTAAGCATTGAGAGCTTATCAATTATTAAAAAATCTAGCATAACTGATGACAGGAAGCATCTTCTGCTCAAACTTCAACACCTAGATTTCTATCACAAGGGCAAGTCGCCTGTGTGCTCGATGGTCAGACGACAAGTTTCTGAATAACCTTTTTTGGGGTCACTGATGCCATTGACGTCACTTACTCTTTATTCTCGAGGGTTGTTTCGGTAACCTGCGTTATCAGATACTGCAAAATCTAGTCCACATGCCGTCCCTTGCTTGCTGTTTTCGAAAGAATATTCCACCCATTTTTTTGGTTTGTGCTCCTCGCGAATGCGGAGGATTTCTACACTCGTCATAAGGGATAGGGAAAGGAATTGAGTCAGTTATGTCTTCTTTAGATAATACAAGGCACGATGTGTTCAAGAGTATCTTTCGAAGGTTTTGAGCATATTTGTTTAGCAGCAGTAAATTATAAATTCTGTTCACCTTCAAAAAGGCAGCCGACGAATAAGTTCAAAAGCTTTTCAAGCTTATTTTACTCATGTGAAAAGTTGTGTAGGGAAGAAACGCCAGTACTGAAACACGCTTACTTTGCAAAATCATGACGGTTCTTTTTTCCTTGCAAAAAACGATGATTAACAAAATCTATTCGGACGTTACGATGAGGTTGCTCCCAATCTGTGCAATTCGGCTAATCGAACACGCAGCAATAGCGGCTGCCGTCAGTACGTCCAAAGTAGCTCAAATCAAAAGTTTACTTGTATTAACGCTTCCAGCAAAGACTTCATTTGATGCTTTAGAGTTCAATATATTTCTGTGCATCCTGCGTTATTTGCAGGGCATCTCATTTGTGAAGCACATCGCATTTCACGGGCCTGAATCTTTTGTGAGATCCCTGAAAGGTTTCTAAAGATCTAATTTTTGCTCTCGTTTTAGACCTGCGAAGCGGAATTGTGTTGAATGAAATTCGTGTTTGGTACGGTGTAGGTGCGGGATCATTGTGTTGATATGCTCTGGTGAACTTGGTATTCCTTACGCAAAGTATTACTCAAATGAATTAGTTTCGTAGACTATAAGATCTTACGTTCATCTTGAAAACAGTTCACGATATGAAAGTACCAGGAGTTGTTCGCTGTTGCGTAACTTTTAAACGCATATTCTAATCTGTTTGTGGTTGCTTGTTGCTCCGTATGATAATTGCACCTATTTCGAAAGGAAGTTAATGCCTCAAGTATTGTAAGTCAGCATTCCATTGTAGTAAGATATTGTCTAGCATTTATGCCGTTCACTTGGAATGAATAATCACGGTAACATTCTTAAATCCCTTCTCTGGGAGTGCGCTAATGTCTTTCGACAAGCTCAATTGTCATTTCGGGGGCAGTGACTGGAAAGGATTCATGTCCTTCAATCGTTGGGAGGGAAGAACTTGCGGTTTGGTTGTCTTCGCCGCTATAACTTTAGCACGTTAGTTACTGTAAGTTCAACGACAGTTCAGTCTTCAACTTCGAAATAAAGAGAAGCTTAAGTAATTTTACAGTACTTGGAAGTACTTTTATTGGGTTTTTCTTGGGTGTGGCAAAAACACAATTTGGCGTCTGTAGTCATTTGTTTGAAACACATTCCACAGAATGAAGAACGCTGCTTTTGGTGGTAACGTGGTAGTAATTCCTCGTAGACGTAAATGTATGAATATCTGAACCCTCAGACAGTTGCAGCTCCTTCTTTGAATGCTCTGACACTTTGATTTTCGCTTTTTTTCCTATAGCCTTTTCATGCGAATCGATTGGTTTCTGGCCGTTGAAAGGCGACCGGGCGAGACACGGTCGTTTGGCTATTGTCTGGAGTGCGACAGCAGTCTCAGCCTTCAAAAGATCTCCCTTCAGTATAAATTATACTCGTCTCTGCCCTGCATGCTGCATACAAAATCCCCCGTAAAAACTCCGGAGATATTTCCAATTCACGTAATGGTGACACGAAAGAGCCAGAGGCCGGGAATCATTGTTGAAATATCAATGAAATGTGAACTGGAGATCCTCTAGCGCGCCGGAATCTCTGATTGCGTGCTCAATAATACAGATCTGATCTCGTAGAAAACTTGGTCACACTATTGTCATTGGTGAGCGTTACTGCAAATGCTGGCAACGTTTTGCCGGTGTGATGATGAGCTGGATAGTGAGGTTTGATGTTCAGACCATGAAAATCGATTATTTTCTGCTGTGAACTTGATTGAAAGATTGAACTTTTGTATCTAGGGGAATTAGAGCTCTCAGGGGAAACATGCGAGGTCCCGAGCTTGATGTTAGGTCGGCCTTCCTTTTACTGAAACAAAGCAGGTTTTTTCTTATGTTACGAATCATTTTTTCCGGTTCACTGCTGTCCTGCTTTCCAGCACCAACTACTTTTCTTTTTTAGCTTTTAACTCTTTCATGAACTTCTTTCTCAACTTTCTATTTCTATGCACCTTGGGCATAGATTTCGCGTTCCCTTTAGTATGCAGCTGTGTAGACTGTGTACTAAATGGTGCCTCCCTCCTTCATTTTTAGGAACGTCTTTGTTGTGGTTAGACCTCTCAGGGGGATACAACTATTGTATGTATGGGAATTAGCACTCCCAGGGGAAGAATGGAGGGCCCGAGCTGAGAGTTAGGTAGGCCTTCTTTTTGTTGAACTAAAATATTTTTTTTATGTTAAGGACCATCTTCATTGGGTTCACTTCTGTGTTTTTTTTCAGTACCAACCACTTTTTTCTTCGACTTTAATCTTGTTTCATAATCTTCTTTCTCAACACACTGTTTCTATGCCCCATCTGCATAGATTCCGCGTTCTCTTAACTCCATACTAATTGGTGCCTTCCTCCTTCCTCTCTTTGGATCGCCTTTGTGGCGGATAGGGAGGCTTAAACTAACCAACAATCTATCAATCTGTTGCGGCAAGAGAGACTTGACACGTGCGCGGCCAATACCACTAGATACCACTAAACTCACGATAATACTAAAGTTATACTTGCGTTTTCTTCCTTTCTGATGATCCACATGTCAAGTAAGGTTGTAAGTAACTGAGTTTAAAAACGATTTTACTGCTCGAAAAAGTTTTATCTTTTCCAAGAAGTGTGAAAGTGTAATAGCATGATGATGTTCTACCTCATATGCTTAAATCTCTTCTAAAAGAAAAATTGAAATAATTGAAATGCTGTTCATTCACACGGATACGAAATGAGTAATTTACCTAGTGGTACTCTTATGCCTCAATAGGCAGTCAACGTGGTAAGCTAACATCTAATCTATTCCAATGTAATCTTGCTTGGAAGAAAGAATGCAGGAAAATGTTAGTTAGCTGGACGCCTGATGGTAAAATCGTTTTCATGAGCCATCATATTTTCATGATCAAGGACGACCTTGCAGTTGCCACGAACTAAATGCTCAGATTTTACAGGAAAAAAATTTCAGATTCCATTAATTTAGGTAGAAACACAGCACGTAGCATAAACAAGTGGGCAGCAGGAACGAAATCATAATAATTTCATTTCCATGTCACATGAACTTCAATTGCACATTATTTTGAGGAATTCAGACGAAATTGCGTGGATGTCAATCAAACGATCCGCTAAAGCATTTAAAATTTCTTAGGTCTTTTTCTAGACTTTTCCGGCTGCCCCGCCACGGCAGCGCAAACTGCTTGAAAATCCGGCCTGGCTTAGCAACGCATCGAAATGGAGAACTTAGCTACATTCCTTCTCGAGGTTTCACTTTCCTTCGCCCACAAATTTCCTGCCGCAGACGGGCCTTCATTTTGATCCTGTGATTAATGGTTTTCATTGGCTCAGGAAAGAGGAAATTAATTGAGCGGTCAGTTAATTTTTTTTTGCAGATTTGAGGATTGATTGTGGCGTGCTTGAACAGAGGCCCATCCGCGCACCTCACTTCATTGTACGGAGAGCAACAGAATTTAGGATCTTGATCCTTACTCGAAAAGCGCTCAGGAGTTAATAATTTTATGAATTTTACCGTAGCTTAGCTTCTGGCCACACAAGTGTGCTAGGTACAATCGCTGCTATAGCTGTGCCACTACGGGGACGTAAATGACGTGCCAATGGGTCTCACTTCAACAGTTGGGGGCGACGATTTTTTTGGTTCTTTTAACTTATGGATATGTCAACCCGTTAATTTTGAGGATGCTCTTTAGACTAGCTCTTCTTTTCATGTGCTGGAACCAAACAGGTGGACCTTGACCACTTGCTGTTAAATTGATAAATGCAATAATATGTCGAATTTAAATGAAAATAATATGTAAGCTCCTCCGTTACGGCAAAAAAGGCGTTCGAGTTACCAGTGGAACATTCTATTTCATTTCATTACTGTCCAGTTTCCGACAACACGTGCATCTGGTGTTCGCGTGATTGCGTATAATTAGACTTCGTAGTTTTATGCCAGTAAAGTCGTATCACGCCAAGCTTCTCAGAGCTCGTGATAACATAACTTCTATTTACCAGAGTGGTTGAGTTCTCGTTCTATAAACGATTATTTTCTGAAATTTTTCATGAGATTTCTCCCTCAAGACCAAAAATTGCATAGTATATCAGTGATAAACTGGGTAACTTGAGTCAATCGTTCTGTCCATATTTTTAAAGCGAGCAAGTTTTATCCCGTTTCCAAACGCGCAGACCAACATCGTCCACACTGTGTCCTTGCTGCGGAGTCACAGCAAGCGCTTCTGCGCAGTGGTTTTGCTTTGTTCACGAAATATCTTTTACTGGCTTTCGCTGCAGGCATCTCTTATTCAAAATTTTATCGTTACATGTTCCATGTATCTCTGTTAAGCTAAGAAACCATTCTTCTGAAAAAGGGAAATCTATGCTTGGCTTTTCGAGATCAGCTCAACCAGAAACCGCAGTAGCATGAGTGTGTGCGTGTTGGACAAATGGAGGAACATTTTCTACGAAATGGAACGTCAGTGACAGATCGCATTGATTCGGTTCGTAAAAACCAAGTTTTGGTTGACTTTCACGATTGAAGCTTCCGACATCCACTTCTTTGTTTTTCTGGTGCAGAAATTGACGAGTTTCCGAAAGACTGATTCTTTTGAAAAGTTTTCACCAAGTTTTCCCTCTCGTATATGATGCCTATAGCAATTTTATTTATATTATTTTTCATGATATTTCTACAGCTATTTTTTATTCAAGCTTCGTTTCTGTGTCATCAAAAATTACGGTTAATTTGAGTCTATCTCCCCTCAGGAGGGAACAACTATTGTATCTATGGGAATTGGCGTTCCCAGGGGGACAATGTGAGGGCCCGTGCAAAACTTTAGGTAGGCTTTCTTTTTGTTAAAATAACATAGATTTTTGTTTTGTTTCGGACCAACTTTTTTTCGGTTCACTGCTGTTCTGTTTTTTTAACACCTACTACTTTCTTCTTCAACTTTGATCTTGTTTCATGAACTTCTTTCTTAGCGCACTGTTTCTGTGCACCTTGTGCATAGATTCCACGTTCCCTCAACTCCATACTAAATGGTGCCTTCTTCCTTCCTCTCTTTGGATTTAATTTGTTGAGAATAGGGAGGCTTAAACTAACTAATAATCTAATCTTTGAGTCTATCTTGAGTCTCCTTCAATTGTGCAAGACTTGAATCGTTTAGTTAAATTTGGAGATTCTTTAATAAATTAGCCACTTTCTGATTACTCAAAGAACGGAGAGTTTGGTGAGCGTACCTGTCTTATGGGCTGCACTTCCTCTCTTATTCTCCACATAATATCATGCTTCAGGGGCGGACATGAAATATTTACCCCATACTAGAAAGTTGGAGTTTTAAAACGGAATTATGCAGTCATTCTGTAGTGTTGAGCAATCCGCCTTACAATGTACGACTTCACGCAGGCAATCATGCTACTCTCAAATGTACGTATTTTTTTGTCTCGGTGCTCCTAATATATGAATTCCTTCATGCTGTGAGGGCAACGGAGAGATGAAACACTGAAGCAAATATTATTTAGCGCCTTACGGTTAAGCGCAAGCATTTTACCTCATAAGCTGAAGTGGTTTCTCAACTACCACAACTTATCTGCAACGCTGGGTATTTTAAGATTATAGTGGGCAGGTTCAACTTCTCTCGTGAGGTTAAGTGCGAGTGACATGTAAATTCACGCGTTCCTTTTTAAAAAAAATTATTTAGTTCTTAGTTTTCCATATTCGAAGTTATTTGTTTACATCCAGATCAAACAATCTCCTCATAACCATAGTTTAACTGCTGATGATGAGCTGTGGATGGCTAAATAAGTTTTGGTAAAAATTTTATTCAAGACAATTATGTTTTACCCCTGATGTTGTTTTTGGCAAGATTTAAATTACTTCCAATTCTTGAAGACTTTGTTTTCAGACCACAGAAGTATCCACAGAGGTTGTTCCACGCAAATTCCCGTATGAATTTTCCCATTTCAATATTCATACACCATCAAGTTCTATAAGATCAACATTAACAATTAACGAAATTCCCTTTTGCTTAACGAACCTGTTGTACGTGTTCTAAAACGCCGTGCCCGAATGACAACCACGCTCTATTTTGACGGAATCTAAACGTACTATGCGACCTATTCTCGCTCAAATACTGTGATCCTAAACCTCACGTGGTAGCTATGGACCGACCGGGTTTGAAAATTTGGCCGGGGCCGGGGCCAGAGCAAGGGTCAACAAATTTGTCATTGCCGGGGCCGGGCCGGTTGCCCGCCCCTCTAGTTGTTCGCACTTTTTTTTGCAAGGAGCTTAGCGGATGTAAATTCTCACATTTTGATTATATTTCATCGAGAATTTAAATACCAAATCAAAATCGAGAAACAACCAAAGTTACACTAACGCTTTCGTCCTTAATCCACTTATATGGTACAACAAATACTTTGTATTGGTGAATTTCCCACTGCTAACCTTCCTTACCAACCTAGCGACTTGCTCCTCCCATGGTCATAACTACCTTTGTATTGCATTACTACCGGACCAGCGTTCTGGAATAAAGGAACTCTGACTTATTAATAAAATTTTATAACTAAACAATTCAGTGGCTGGAGCTTCCAAAATCTGTTTACCTACGCTCGCGCATATACACTCGTTGTTCAAGTCATACAATAATAAATCAATTGCACGGTTACCGATTCATTTAAATCAATTCTTTCTCTAAGTCGAACAGGCAGAACAATAAACTCAGTAGGAATTTATTTCGGGTGCTTTCTCAATAGAGATCGAAGCGCTTTCAATTTATGTTTCTTCCAGATTCATTGTGTAAGTCTATTATCTATGTTATAAGAACTGCTTTCTTGTGCTAACTTATGGAATACCGAGTGATTTAGCTTGTATTACATTTTTTCACCTCTCTGTAGACTCAAGCGGTTTTATCGTTTTTTTCTCACGTTATGTGGATATCACAAAGCGACTGCTACTTCCCACACGACTGATATTCTCAGTTTCATCTAAGTGCATTCAGGCAACTCCGCCAAGGACAGGATGCTATTTTCGACTCTTCGGACTGATATGGTCTCATTCAATGTTTTATTTCATTTGTGGCTTTGCATAGCTTGACTTCTTTTTAAAATAAGGAGCTGATCAACTGTCAATCTCCGTTGCTGCTCGATCGTACAACTGAATGTTGTTTATAAAAGAAGCCTGACAGATAAGCGTCGTTCTACTTGGGAGGACAATTAACTCACAGAATGAGGTACGGTGATATCTACGTATCTGTGATACCAACTGACTGCACTTGATAGAAGTTCAAAGCTAATGGATTTTCGACATGTTTGCGATGTGGGAGTTAAAATAGTTTCACAGCCCTTCAACCTTTCGACGTGAGCAAAAATAAGATCGATTTAATACGAGATGGGCTTCACAAAAGAAAGATTTTCATGTTTCTTATCCCACTTAGACCTTACAGGACTGACAAGGTGAGCAAAACGTTTTTAGAATTAGTTTTAAATTCACTCTCTTTATTGCTTCGTTTCGACCAAGTGTCACTGCACGACCATGAGCTTTCATTTCGAGGGGCTTGCCAAATGCATTATTTTTAGCTGCGTGTGCTTCTAAGGGCTATTTGCATTGACCTCTTCTTGGTCAGCTGCTTGGGGTCCGGCTAAAAAAGCGTCCGGCTTTATTCACGTTAAATTTCCTCGAAGCTGCGGACGTGCCTTAGGATATCAAGTTATTGCTGTGACATGTGATGTTTTGTCCTCGAAATACTTGAAATCGCTTTGTGATGATGGAAACTCTGCCTAATAACCTTCTGAGTCTTTGGGTTCCCCTAAATGTACGAGTTGATGAATTTTAGGTTTAAATTACCTCTATGTAATGAAAACTTGATGATGGATGATGAAGAATTGGCCAAATTATCTTTTGGGTCTTTAAGATCCCGTAAATATATAGGTTGATTAGTGTAATGAACAAGTGAACTATGGAATATATGAGACGTGTAGTTTTACCGACTGCAGGGAAGACGTTGCCAGATCCGCCCTCAGAATTAAAAGCATAAAGGACCAGTTGTTCAGGGATGAAGGGACTTATTCCTTGTCATGAACGCTTAAAAAATGAGTGAAAGTCAACTGTCGCTTCGCATGACAGTTCAGCAGCCCTTGCTAATTATTGAACTATCCTTGTAGTTAGAAAGATGTTCCCATCAATCAAATTGGCATTCGGTCAGACAAGGAAGCGTCTTTCACTATATTCTGATTGAAAAAATTTCCTTTTGGAAACTAGAGCAAAACTTTCCCCCTCTTTCCCCCTCGCCATAGCCGTGTGTGTATAGGAC
>JACJUY010002435.1:0-13987 GCA_014220935.1 Platorchestia sp. MABIK | reverse complement strand
CTTAAAATGGACAGTTGTAAAGTAACAGCTCTATTTCTTCTACCTAAAGGCAGTAAACATCCGAGTCAGTGCGAGTTGCTTAAGAAGTCACTATAAATTGAATCGAACTTAATGCAACGGATGTGATCGGCGCCATAAACTTGCACTTTACTACTGTCTGCTGGTTCCTTCGGAGCTTCAAAGTTGCATATAGGGTTCTGAAGCAGGCTTTCTTAGAGTAATGATCCACTTTATTGCACAATGAAAGAATTCAAAACTTATTGAACGGTGTGATCGTACATAAAATTTAAACAAATTATAATTTTTCATGAATACTTCGTTGGGAAGTTCCTCGTGAATTTCTCTAAGTATTTCAATGAAACAATCCACTGGAAAAACCGAGGAGAATAAAATCGTACGGAAACAACGTAATGCCTAATTTCTGAAGGGGAAAATATCCAATTACACTAATTCACTTAAAAATGAATTATTTAATACGACGGTGTGCGCAAAACTAACACAGCAACTTGAATCATTCCGACAGCAAAGTGTGCGGTGGTAAAAAAAAGTGATCCGAATGAAGATAGTTGCCTCGTATTTAAACTTACCGAGTTTCTCCTATCATTCCGAAACCAAATCGTGTGTTAACGAAAATAACAGAGTGACCCGCATGAAGTTAGTTGCCTTGAAGCTGCAATGAAATGAAGTACCTTGAAGGTACCTTTTTGGCAGGCCTCGGTCACAGATAAGAGCCGAGATATTTTGAGACTGACAAAGTAAAACATTTTAAGGGTTGTTTGGGTGGAAGGCAAACATTTCGCGTCGGGTTGCGAGCGCCACGCCGACCTCGGCTGCCTTTTACGGCCAATTGAAGGGTCAATTAATTGCCTGATTGATTGGTCAACTGTTGCCTTAATTGACGGATCAAATCTTTGATTAAATGCTTAGTAAGCGTTAAGACCAATTGATGGGTTCGGTTAATTAATCACTCGTTTATTTTTGAAATACTACTAGACATGGAGTTTCAGTATTGGATGGGCCAGTTGTTGAAGTAATTGGCAGGTCAGTCATTAAATTAGCCTCTAAATAAAGTAATGGGTCAGCTTCTGAGTCAGCTAATGGGTCTAACCGCACGTAGGGGAACTCGGAAAACTCCCGACTGGGCAATTAGAAATCATAACCCAAGTTATTTTGAATTCTCTTATTTGAGTTTCTTTGTTGAGCTCAGTACATGTCTTCGACATCTGGGCTATTTTCCGCGCAAAATTTCTGGTTGCTCTCATGACCAACAGCTTGAGATTAAATAAAGCGGGCTAAAACCGCTGAAAGTTTCTCTTCGGAAGTTAACTTTCAGCTCAGTATACATAGTGTCGTTGATTGGCTGGTGTCATGGAGCTTTATCACGTTTAAGATGTCAGCAAAAATTGGACGCAATTGCATAGCGTAAGACGTTAGCAAATAGACTAGAGAAAGTTCATTAGATGAACACGAGACGGCGTCATTAGACGTCATTGAATGTAATTTGGCGTTATTGTGCATTATTGGGTGTTATTGGGCATTATTGGATGTTATTGGGCGTTATTGGACGTAATTGGAGTAATTTAATGGACGCTGCTGTGAATGAACTCGAACTGAGGAGCATGGACTAGAGCACTTAACCTTCTGATTGGTATAATTTACACAGCTAAACTAAAATAATTTGCTTGCTCTAGTATTCTATAATTTAACAGTTTTGGGAACCTACTCTGAGTGGTGCAGATGTTTTCCTGTTTATATGCTGTGCAATGAGTTTGGTGATAACATACAGTATGGTACCGAATGTTAGAAACACAGCTTCTCGGAGTGTTTCCTTCGTCACCAAATTTTTCCTCCGTCAAAAAATAAAAAGCTTGTGGTTGCTTCAGTGCCCGTCAGGGGGACACAAATGTTGTATCTCCAGGAATTAGCGCTTCCAGGGGGAATGTGTGAGGGGCCGGAGAAAACATTTAGGTAGGCTTTCCTTTTGTTGAAATAGAATATTTTTTTTATTTGTTTCGCTACGGACCATCTTGTATTCGGTAACTGCTGTCCCATTTTTCAGAACCTATTACTTGCTTCTTTAACTTTTATCTTAATTCAAGAATTTATTTCTCAGCATACTGCTTCTATGCACTTTGTGCCTAGATTCCGCGTTCCCTTAACTCCACACTAAATTACACTCTCCTACTTCCTCTCTTCGAAACACCTATGTTGCTGTAAGGGAGGCTTGAACTAACATCTAATCTAATCTAATCTCATCTAGTTGCTTCAAGAATTAGTACCGAGAAATAGCTGAAGTTTCCTCTAATCAAAAAAAACCTTTTCATACAAAAGTGAGGAATACAGTAGATGATCCTCAGTAGTACCTGAATTTACTGAGAAAACTCACATAAACAATCTTATTAGGCTGAAAATAATCATTTACGTCTCCTCAAACTCTGCACGTAGGAAACTAGAGTAAATTGCACGAGTCTAAAGTGAGTTCTAAGTTCATTGGAAACTTCATTGCTGGTGTTCCAAAGCCTCTGCAGCAACTAGTGGCGCTCTTAAAATGAACTGTAAAGTGGAGTGAACTTAAAATTTAAGCCCCTTCTATTTGTGCTCCCAGCTTGAATGTCGTTAAATTTTGACTCGCTAATGCAGAAAATGATTCTGTGTTGACTCTTCATATACAGATGTGTAAATGATAATACATTTTCATGTTGGTAATATACTAACCCTCTACATTAACGAGTCTTCTATTCGTTGGAGAACAGCATTTGTGGGAAACTGTCTTTCGATGTGCTCGAGGTACTTCTTGATCTAGTAGAAAAGTATGGGATACTGGAGCATATAATAGAGGACCCCAGGGAGCCGCGTGGGAGAGGGTAGTCCATGTTGGGGACTTACAGAGCCATGGGGAAATGTAAGACTCCCTGAGCTGCAGTCCTGATGAGTGGGTGCACAGATGGTGGCTGTTCTCGTCAGGGTACCTTGGGGAACCGGCACTGAGCAAGGCGTTATCTTAATTTTTCGTGCTTCTCATTCTCGTAGGTATGCTGAAGTACCGCACACTCAATCTCCTGTGTGAGTGTTTTCACCATTTCTGTGTGTTTTCATTGCATTTTTTGTTGCATCGAGATGCTCACGCCTCCCTTCACCAGCGTTCCGAGCTGTGTCATCAGAGACATTTAAATTTTGCTGTTTCCATGTTACATGAACTTCAATTGCACATTATTTTGAGGAATTAAGACGGAATTGCGTGGATGTCACTCAAACGATCCGCTAAAGCGTTTAAAAATTCTTAGGTATTTTTTTTAGACTTTGAATAATTACAGCATAAAGATCTGAAGCCATTAGTGGTTGTTCAACCTGGTCATAATGTCACAATGAAGCGATTCAGTTAGACACTGAAGTAAATTCGTTCTCCTTTGCTATACCAAAACCCGGTCTCTGTGTATAGTGTTTCCAATTCATTGGAACCAAGCCTTGACACAAGATACCAACCAATTTCTGCGACGAAAATCTTACGGGCGGGCATTTAAAAAGAAGATTGGAAATAATTTTAAGGTCTACATACATCTAGTTGATGAAAATTAACTCTTCTTCTCTAGTCAACTTAAAATGTTCCAAATGTTCTCGTTGCTGACGAAAAATCAGTCTGCCAGGCATTGACTCCAATCCTAGAGCATGTGTCTCAGTTCTTAGTATTCATGAATAACAATGAGAGAAAATCTATTAATGAATTTTTAAAATGCTTAAGAATAAATTTCTATGAACGCAAAATTTAAACATTCACTTTTCTACTTGGCATTTGATCAAATGGACTTTATTTTTCGTGTATCAAATCTCATATACATTATTCCAGACGTTGGTTAAACTGGTTCCAGTTCCCACACGTCTTTCCCATGAATTCCTTAGTTTGCAACATTGGAAGTGCATTTGCGGCGTTTGCATGAGCTGGGCTTAATGCCCTTTTGCTACCAAGTGCTTGCCGTGCATCAAAACACTGGTTTTCTTTATTTTGATTGCACTGGAGAACAACGTTCATGCTTGAGCTTACTCGTCTTCGGAGATGCGCTACTTCATACAAAATTTAGTAGTCTGTTTTATGCTTGCTCCATTTCTCATCGTAAAATCGAGTAAAACTCCCACGTATACTCTCAAAATTTGTATCTTCGTAAATCTAGTGAAACTCTAGTGATTGACTGAACAAAAACATCCTGTTGTTTGCTCGCTTTTATAGAATTCGGCGAGCAGACTATGAGATGCTTGAGTCGTTATGGAATGTTTGTTCCAGCGTGCGCGCAAGCCATTCGTTCTCTCGTAGTATGGTACATTTGTTGATTACGTAAAATCAGACCAAAGGCTGTTTTGTATAGAACCATGAATTACACTCTCGTACGTGTCTGACAAGCATATTTCGTGAACACAGCTCGAATTCTTGAAAATAACGTAACACACGAAGATACCTCGCCTGTCTGTGTCTTCTCTCTAAGCGGAGCAGTTTTATTCAAGGTACAAATTTCTCGCATTGTTACGAGCGGGGCGAATTCCTCTCGATTATTTGCTCGTGTTCGCTCATCGCGCTTGAACGCGCTTCCGAACACCGGGCACACCGAAACAACGTAATATTCACGCAGACTTGGCACGAGAGAAGAAAACTTGAGTCACTCGTCTCAGTTTCTCGCTAGAGCATAAAATGGCCATGTCCCAGTGCCCGCAAACAGCAGCATCTCGGCGCTCAGAGCACGACTGGAGAGAATAACGTCGTTTGAAGGCTGAGTTGGAGTCGAGGTATCGTGTTGTTTCGATGCATAGATTGATCGCGCTTTCCTGCAGCCCTTATCTGGTGGTTTTGATGATTGAGTCTTGTTTTGAGGATGGATGTTATTGATGGGATTATTCCGTTTTGCGTTATACTGCTGACGGAATTGTGGTGGCTGCGTTGTGTTGCTGACGGAATTGTGGTGGGCTTCATTTTTTACCGAGACGCACTGCATCTGGGTACTCATCAGCGTTGCTCCTGTAACCTATCAATAATTCCGATGCATAGCGTTGAACCTTAGCTGAAGATTGAGGATCAGGTGCCAAGTTATGAAGGAATTCATGTTTTGCTTGCTGTAGCCGTACAATTTATCAAAAGGTTTTTGCCGGCTTGGCAACTTCTTCAGTAGTTTTTTCTGACCAAGTCTTCAAGTTTGAGATTTTACCAAATCAAATAAGAGCACGTAAAAAACGCACGTTGCAAAGCCAAGTGAACAAGAGAACTTTCGCAGTCAACTCTACCTCTACAACAACGTACATCGCTTGAAAATTCACCAAGTGTGGCGTCCTTGAATCGGCGTAGATGAACACCTGCACGTAACTTTAACGTATCGCACGCCGTCATCTCTGGGCAGGACCGTGTGACGGCATCTGCGAGGCGCTAAAGCTCATTGTTGGTCGGTCGCCTGTCATTTTGTCGTGTGGTGTGGTGCGGTCCCCTGTCGTGTCGTCTGGTGTGGTTCCCTGTCGTGTGGTCTGGTGCGTGACGGCATCTGTGGTCTGGTGTGGTCCCCTGTCGTGTGGTCTGGTGCGTGACGGCGCCTGTGGTCTGGTGTGGTCGGTCACGGCATGTGGTCTGATGTCTCGAGTGTTTTAGGGCATTCTCTAGTGTTTGTATCATTAGTGTTTAAAACGAATTGATTAGTGTTTTGAAGGTTTCTTTTTTGTTTTTATCATTAGTGTTTTGAAGGATTTCTTTTTTGTTTTTATCATTAGTGTTTTGAAGGATTTCTTTTTTGTTTTCATCATTAGTGTTTTGAGGGCATTGATCAGTTTTTGGAGGCATTGATTAGTGTTTTGGGGGCATTGATTAGTGTTTTGGGGGCATTGATTAGTGTTTTGGGGGCATTGATTAGTGTTTTGGGGGCATTGATTAGTGTTTTGGGGGCATTGATTAGTGTTTTGTGGGCATTGATTAGGAGGCAGCAGTAGTTTGAAGTCCATGGTAATTTTTATATTTTTAATGCCATTATATTACAGCAATTTGAGATTAGAAACGATGGCTTTCTTCCCAAATGAAATCATCGGTGTCGATCACGTGGAGCAAACCACAATGAGGGGACGGAATGAACTGAGGGAATTTATGCTTACCGGTATTTGCTGTGAGGTTTTACTACACAATTCAGTGCAAAAGGGAAAGAGTAATCGGAATTAGTTAAGCAATAGTTTTATAGATCAAAAGCTTGAAATACAGGATGGTTATTAAAAATGTATTCCTTTTAAAATTGCTGTAACCTTTTTCACAGACAGGAATGGGAAATAGAACTGGTATTATTAAAAGGAAGACTTGATTTTTCATTTATATTTTACTTTGCTGGGCCTACGGTTCAAAATGCCCGCCACGAGATGCGATTCATTTTAACACTTTCCGTTGTGCGTTGAGAAACCTTTCTTCCATATCTTCCTTTACTACTGTTTCTCAAAATAAACTGGGATTGCCACTCTTGGAAGTTCCTCTGAATCGTTATTTTGTTAGGTTTGAATCAGTTTTTCAAAAAGTATTTCCTGCGAGTCCCAACGATGGATATAATTTTTGTCATTTCTTCGATGATGAACTTGAGTGGTTGAGGAGTCAGTTGTGCCGTGTTGGCTGATTACAATAATCTTCTCTCCTGCATCTTTGATGCTTACGCGTATTTGGAGGGTATATCAGATCCGAGAGAAAACATTGAATTCCGTCTTCTCGGATGTTCAATATTATAGTCTCTCACTTTATATATATGACAAATTATTGGAATTTTAAAAGGTATATATTTTTAGCAACCACCCTGTATTCGTGCATATTTGGAGGACTGAGCAATGTAACTCAGACCACCCTGCTTCCCTCATTTGGCAGCTCTTCTAAGGAGTGTTTAGTACCCCCTCAAATACCACAATAAAAGTGCATAGAGAAAAAATATTCTCCTCAAAGGCACTTGTTTCAGATCGCCGCGTGTGCGTTTACGTGCGCACTGCCAAGTGAAGGTTGAAACTTGTTTTTTCAAAACATCATCCGCACTTTGATGGAGGTTCTCTCATCCACCAGTTCTGCTTGCGGCTCGTTAGCCAACGTGCGGATGGCTGGGCCGTTTAGCTCACGTGCTGCAGCGCATGCTGTAAAGTACGCTATTCCAAACCCTTAACTACCCAACGTCCCGTATGTGGCACACTCACTAAAAATGCTAAACACTATTTATTTCTTGTCGAATTTGTACCCTATTGTATTTTTGAAGGTTTTTGCCGGATGGCAGATCCGTCCCCATTCTGATATTGGTGATAACCAGATGCCAACGTCAGTCTAATAATAATGGTTGTGTTGTTGGGAATATGAGTTAAAAAATTCAGGCAGC
Organism: Platorchestia sp. MABIK; assembly: GCA_014220935.1. NCBI lineage: Eukaryota > Metazoa > Arthropoda > Malacostraca > Amphipoda > Talitridae > Platorchestia > Platorchestia sp. MABIK. Next base: position 6,635 of record JACJUY010002435.1, on the reverse strand, counting down.
TAAGGGTTCAGGAGGCATAAGGTAGGCAATAGCGTTAGCACGTTGGCCGAGGTGTGAGCCGCCGGTGTACTCGGAGGGGATATTCATGATGCTGCTCACCGAACAGAAGTTATAAACTCAATTTTTATTAACATTGTAATAAAATAAGCAATTTTTATTCACATTTTTATTTGTTTTTTATTTTATTAAATAAAGGCACGATTCAGTTAATTGATGTTTGCTATTTGCAATATTAATGACTACATTTGACTTTATGGTTGAGTTGAATATTGAACTTCAGTTTAACCCATCGCGATCGACATGTTGAGGTTGCCCACATTATGCTATGGTGACTGGTGCGTGACTGTAAGGTATCCCAGTATCAGATAGGCCTTTGTGACTTTAGTCTCCCCTGCTCACTTAATTTCATTTAGTTTTCACACCTATGCTATTTCTCCCTTGTCTGTTATTCTTTCCCTTTTTAACTCGCTGCTTCAATGAGGAGGGCATCTTCCGTGAAACATACCTATATCGACTCCTCATTTCCAAGCAGTCCGTTCTAAATGGGCCCTTTTTCTTGGTCTTGAGATTACCTTTGTTGTGACGAGGGAGTTTTAAAGAAACGGATAATAATATACAATAATCGTCGCGTGAAATTACTCGTTTGATAATTAGAGTTCGCGTTTACCACGTGCAGCTTCTCTGCACGTGCAGATACAATTGCAGCGAGTGGCACAGCGGCAGTGTCGGGTGTCCGCGTAGCTTTGTTGGGCATCGCTACGCATGGCGCACGTGACGCAGGGTGTGCGTCATGCATGGCGCACGTCACGCCGTGCACCGCTACGCATGGCGCACGTGGCGCACTGTGCGCGTCACTCATGCCGATGCACGCACGTGACACGTACGCTAACGACGAGGTGTGCGTGATGAGAACTGGCGTATGTCAGAGCTCAGGCTGATATAAATAGGCCTCCTGAACCGTGTAGTTGACAGTAGAAGTTTCCCTGCCTGTCGCTGAGAACACTGCTGTCATTCATTACTTCGGCGTGCATGTTCCTAATGCAGGCATTTAGCCTTTCTGTTTTTATGCCCCGTTTTTTTTTTGGGGGGGCAGTGGTTAACGGTGACGGCTGAAGGAAAGGGCTAGAGAAATTCACGTCGGCTTACAACGCAGAAATCGTGCTGTGGTTGGGCTGCATCGAGTACGCCTACACGTTTTAGTTGAATTTAGTTCGTGAAATTTAATCTTGCTGTTAGTAGTAGGTCATCGGTATTAAACTGTTCGGAGAAATTTGACTGAATAAGAATAATGAGGAAGTTAAGATTTACGCAAAAATTCAACGAAACTATAATTATGCGAAAATTAGAGCGTCGAAATAAATAAAACGAAACAAGAATGATGCAAAAAGTAGAATCTCCGGAAACCATTTTGTGTGTGTTCGGCCACAAGAACATCTTGTTTTCTCCCATAGCAGCTGTAGCATACAGGCTGCAGGACACAGTGCCACACTGTGCAATGTTGGCAGGAATCGAACAAGCTTCTTTTCACTCATATTTTTGAGTCAGTTCTTATGGCTACCAGTCACCGTTTCATCCTGCACGCATTAAATTGTTGCATGATGCGTTTACCCTTTCAATATTTCCACAGTAATTACTCTATTTTGTGCTGAAGAATCACTAACGCACAAAATGATCACAGCGAAAGTTTCAGGGTTTATTTTTCTCAAGACGTGACGTTTCGTTTATTCAAAGTTATACGTACGTGGAGTGAACTAAATCGTGGAGTGAAGGGATGCTCAACTTTTACTGTTGTCACAAGTAGCTTCGCAATTTAAATACCTCGGTGTGTTGGAACACTTCGCATTTGCTAACTACGCAATGCTTCTTACGCTGACTTTGTTGCTCTGAATAACAAAATTAAACTACTTTTCTGACAACTCGTCTTTACTGATGACGCAACACCGCTTAGTTTGACATTGTCGTACGCATTTGGAACCCAATGACTCGAGTTCATTTTTTTGAACGTCTCCGTGGACCTTCGATTTTACCGTTTTCATGTGCGAGTACAATTTATTTGGGAAGGCATGTTTTTTTCTGCTTGCCAAATAATACGTCTACTGGTTCACGACTAAAACAGCTGTAAATATTTTGCTAATATTCTCTCCGTACCTCTCACATTGCAGAATTACGCTGTTCTCTTTTCATTCAAATACGGGTCATACATGTCTCCGCTAATCATAAACGTAGTGGCTCGGAGCCCTTAAAAATGTCAATAAAATGTTCAATCACCAAACCATTTTGTTGTAATTGTGTTGCTCAAATTTTGAGCTTTGAATTGTGATTATTCCGCCACGTTTTTGTGATTCTTGTGTTCGTTATATGGACTAGCAGATGAGATGGAAAGGAACCGCAAACCCCTTTTTTGTAGGCATGAATTTCATTGTTTTCTCCGAACAAAAATCCGACGTCCGCAACGGGAAGAGCTATGCTCTTATTTACCGTGGCACCCAGCCTCTTTCACTTCCTACCTACGTAATAAATTCGGCATTCTGTCGCGCTCTTCCCTCTATTGACATTTGTTGTAGACCTCGGTTCGATAAAGTCAAACTTATCGTCGAGACTGCCACTCGCAAATCTTATGCTTTCTTTCAAGATTGGTTTTTGCGTGGATTTAAGGCATGCAACGGCTTTTGTGGGTGGGCTTCGTCGAGTACAGTGCAGAACGAGCGTCGGAATGTTGATGTTTCCTTGGAAGCGTTCAAATTTCCTTCGTGGAGGACGCGACTTCCATAAGGAGTGCTAACTGATCAGTCGCAGCTCGGAGTGAGAAGCGCGAGGGAGCAAAGCATTGGGAGAGGGCGTGTAGCATTTGAGGGAGGTGGAAGAGAGGACCTGTACGAAACAAGTACGCGGTAAGAGTACGAGAGAAATTGAATAGAAAGAACTCAGAGAAGTGCGCAAATAGAACCCCGCGGTGAGTGGCCGTCATGGGCCGACGGGCTTAAAAAAATGATTTCGAAGTGAAAGCATAGGGCTGCTAGATCAGAATGCATGATGATTTAATGGACTCGATGAATTTTTGCGAGATGAGATCAGTAAGATAAAATGCAGCTGCAAATTGCAAAAAATGAATCTTTTTAATGAGGAGATAGTAGGGTGTTGTAGATTTAGATGTTAGAGGAATTTTGATTGTAGCGTCATAAACACATGTGAGAAATGAGCATTAACACTGTTGGTAGTTATCGTTCAACGATGAGCACACCCGCCGAAATGGAAGGTATGCCCTTGTCGATCCACGCACCTTGAAATACTGTACGAATAGGCAGGCTAAGATATCATTGATAATGAGTTAAATTTGATGCTACAACCTTGAACCTCGACATTAATTGATCATTGGTCCCACACGTTGCTCTGCAAGAGATTGTAAGTTGGAGCACCCATCAAGTGATGCGACTTAAAAAAATGCTAGTTGTACGAATTACCTCACGACAGGGATGGAAGTGTAACAAGAATAAAACGTAGATTGGAGTATAAATTACGCTTGATGTGTATTGTCTTGTGAGTACATGCGATGTTCAGAAAGTGTTAGTACGACTCGGAAATAGATAGAGAACTCAAAATCAGGAAAGTTTTGATGGAATTGGAATATCGCCTAGGGATGGAATTGACGGCGATTTGAGCAGGTTTTTGATCATGTTGGAGCTCGAGGTTTGTGATCACAGGAAAAGACAGCGTGACAACGGATGAACACAAAATAAAATAGGGGACAGAACGAGACGAGAGGTGAACATTTCGAAAAAAGCTCTAATAAGCAGTTGGTGTTCGATGCTTCAAAAAGTTGACTGCATTTTTAAGCACCAGTCATATGATCAGTGAAATTGAACTGGTTCATAAAGTGTTTCTTAATTTGCTAGCTTTTGAGATAGTTGAGTGTTCGCTGAAATATCGCATCCGGCTAAAATTTGGTTATACCAGTGATGTTGAAAGCGTGTGATTATTGCAAGGTGCAGTCAAAATAATACGAACGTTATGATCGATTTTCTTGAGGAGTGTCAATAGATGTTCCATCAGATCCCTAGGGTATTCGAAGCTCTTCGGTGGACTTGCCAGTTCAAATGAACTTGACAAACGCAGGAGGAAGAGCACTCCCTCTGGGGTTTAGGCCAGAGGTTCTCAACCAGGGGTAAATTTACCCCTACGGAGTAAAACATTTTATAGTCGGAGGTAAATAATTGAAGTAGCTGATAATTTAGAAAATAATTCAATTAATATTGTAAAATTAAAGATAATGCAAAGAAAGTGTGTGTATTGTATGGGAGTAGGGGGGAAATGGAGAAATACGTAAAGCCGAGGGGGTCAATGGTGGAGGAAAGATTGTGAATGGCTGGTTTAGGCGCTTCTATTGGACAGCTTGGCGCGCCACGGGGATCGGAGTAATTGCCAAGTAACTCTCCTGGGTAGTTGTACTGAGGAAAACAAATTCAAAAAGCTTGAAAAGTATCGTGCGCCTACTGAATTTGAGAGAGTGAATATTTCTCTGGGTAAATTTCATGCATGTTGACAGATTTTAGTGTTGTGGAGTGAACGTTACAATTTGATCTGACCATAGTGACTACGTTAGGTTCTAGTACGAACTTTAAATCCTCTGAGTAGTGTCTCGTAGAATAAGAAAAAAAATTGATTTCGAGAGTTTGTGGTACCTTTGAGATTGTTTCTTCGAATGATGTTGGAACTTCCGAAAAACAGCGAACTGTTGATAGAAAAATCGTGAGCTTCTGTGTCGATTTTTGTTGAACAAGTTTATCTGGAATATATAATTTCGTGATGTACATGCAAATTTATTTCATTGTAAGGTCGTATAATACAGTAAACACGAAAACTACTGTCTCCCGTTCAAATCACGCTAGTGTATTTCAAAAATTCCATTTATGCAACCACACTTAATTCAAAATGACTGGTATATCTTGAGCGGGTCATCAGAAATTAGCTGGCACTTACGAACACTTTATCATTTTTAGTGCTCGGTGACGCTAAATAAATTTATGATACACATAAACTAATAAAAAAAAAGAAGCAGATACAAAGAAAAATTTCACGGAGAAATGTTCCCGCAGTTCGTAGGATTGATAAATTGATTCGAGGAAACTTGAAAAAATATACTCCATCCAAACATGATCAAGCGAAAAAGAAGAATTTTTCCTCATTTGTCGTTCCAGTGACTCACGAGTGGAAACATCGAGGATTTGAGCTGTGTGAAGAGTGCGCGCATCTGGCGCTCCGTAATTCAAGAACATGGCTTCATTTTTCGAACAAATAGTCAACAATAGGAAAATACGCAAAGAAAACAGGATAATACCCAAACTTCTGCAGTTCATTAATGCTTTAGAAGTTGGTGCTGCTTTTGCGCACGACTGTTTTTCTCGTGAAGCTTTAATATCTGTAATGACCAGCACGGCGCTAAAATTAATTTGCCTCGAACGAGCTCCTTTTTCCCGGAAACTCGAGAGCTCGACCATCGAGTGCGAATTTGAGCGAATATTGAGCAGATTTGGATGCGATGTGGACGTGGTATTTTTGGGATTTATTTGTCGTATTTTCTAGGAGTATTTTAGCAGCTTTAGCAAGTGATTTGGAATGATGTAAATTGTAGGTTACGTAAGACTTGTGATTAGAATGGTAGAAAATGTAGCTTCTGACTCGCTTGTTTTCGTTGTTGCGCGATGAGATTACGGTGCTAAACACTTTTACGGAATGAAGGATTGCTTTTTGTTAGTTTCTCTGGCATTGTTTCTGTACTTTCCGTGAAAATCTAGAAGCCTCTAAAGAATGAGAATTTGCCTCACAGTGACTTCATCTTTTTTTAAAACTTTTGGTAAAATTCCGCGAGGGGTAAAATTTTGTTCATAATTTTGTTCAATTATGTTGCACTACTTGTTTAAAACATTCGTAGGAAGTCTGAGAATTTCTCGTTTTGTTATAAATTCTCGTAAATTGAGTGAAAAAATTCATCGACAGAGGCCAATTGATACTATTTTCCTACAGTTAGACTAATTGTATGATAATACCTCTGATTATCACCTTTGTTTCCTGTAAGTAGCCCGGGTACTTCATGTTAATTTTTCATGATTTCAATCTTTATCCGTGAAGTGGAACAGTAAACGCAGGATATCCGGTGTATATCTCCAGTTTGTGTTATTTCCTGATTTCTAATTGTGCTTCTTTGATCGAAACCACAAAACGAAATTGAGACGAAACGTGTCTGGCTCAACAATACAGTAATGTTCTAGCTCAATAGCAGTGAACTTCTAAACCTCACCCAGAAGCGTGTGTCGGGGTTCAAAGTGCTGAGTTTCTACACAAATTCAAATCAATTGACTAGCAATAGGCATTTTCTTCACAGAACCTCTCGGGTCTTCTTTTTAACCTCACCTTCACAGCGTTGCAAATTTCAAAACTTTCACTTGCTTTTGGCAGAATGATCAGCACACCAGTAAAATATGCCGCAAGAATGTCACCGAGAAATTAATTTTCCGATGCTCGATCTCTGTCAAAACGCGAGAGAAGTTGGCACAGGCAAGGAAGGTCACGGTCGCAACGCGTGCTGTGCGGCCGGCGTTTGTTGTGGCTGGTGGTGGTGGTGGTGGTGGTGGTGGTGG
>JACJUY010002434.1:121586-141952 GCA_014220935.1 Platorchestia sp. MABIK | reverse complement strand
CTCGTCCTGTCCCTGGGCTCGTTACAGCTCGTCTATCCCTGTGTTCGTTACAGCTCGTCCTGTCCCTGGGTTCGTTACAGCTCGTCTTGCTTCTGGGTTCGTTACAACTCATCCTGTCCCTGTGTTCGTTACACCTTGTCCTGTCCCTGGGTTCGTTACAGCTTGTCTTGCCCCTGGGTTTGTTACAACTCATCCTGTCCCTGTGTTCGTTACACTGGGTTACGATTTGTGATCATATCTTATCTCTTTCCGGAGTAAAACTTAAATGTCGCTCAAACTAATTTTTTAGCCTTTAAAATTTCTTAATTTCACAGAAAATTGTACAACTATGACCATTCATTAAATTCATTCATAGAGCTGAAACAAAAGCATCAGAATTGTAACATTAAAATCCCTGCGTATAACTCGTGGGACATCCGTTGAGAATTTGTTTAGATTTAAAGCAATCATAATTTTTGTCTCAAAATCCATGTTTCAGGCCGCTGACTATTAAAAAGATCCACTACGGTTATTCCCAGTATCTGAATGTCTTCTGCAGCGAGGTATATGGGAGATTGGATCAGCAAAAGGAGTGCGGAAGCCAAACGTATGCTCTGTCCGGAATATAACTGTTATTTCTACTTTTTTACTAAAGTATCTGACAATTGAACAGCAATGGATTGATTTACTCAGATTTGGAAGCACATTCAAACTTCTTTTCCACCAATATGAAGAGCGAATATTAACTAATCACTGCTTCAACATTAGAGCTTTTGCTTTAGATGCTCAATATTGTTCAGTCATGTTGTACGGAGCGTATGCATTACATTATTGTGTACGAGCGTATGTTTCAATTACTCAATCATAATGCACAGCGCCAGTTAGCCATTCTGTCAAAATATAAATAATGTGACTCGAAATATCTTGATAAGCTAACTTCCACAAAAATTAATCGCTTGCACTGTTGCTTCGCGCCAAATTGTGAAAATCGCGGTGGTGCGCCCGTGCCGCACCATTTACAGATATATTACAACGGGCTTCCATACGTTTGATTACTTATCAGGACGGCCCGCGCTCACACACAAGACGCTATCAGACACGATGAAATCACATTCCGTTGAGGTCGCGTATCGTCATCGTTTCGAGCGCGTTAAGATCAAATTCAATAGGATTTGTGATGAGTTACATCACGTGCTCTAAGTCTGAGGTACTACGCAATGACTGAGGAATACGTTTGGGTAACACAAAATTTCTTCCCTTCGATAGGATCGTAACGTCGCCTAACCAGCCAGAAACGATTCAGAAAACGTTCTTGGGCAAAATTTATCTGTGAAATGGGTGCTGTTTATATTTCCCACTTGCTTCCAACAAACCCATTCGAGCGCTTCACACTCGCACGCAAATTATCAGCCTTTAGCTAATAAAATTAGTGAACAAAATTAGGAAGCGGATGAAGCTAGAACTACGCACCCTAGTGGTTTTATTCAACATATTTTTGGCGGTAGGGATCGAATTTTAACATTTGTTTGTGGATGAGAGAACAAATTTCTCTGGTATCACAATATTCCAGTCCCAGTACCTCATGCAAATTTTCACAGATGCGTCTTGTTACCTGAACAATTCAGATCAAGAAAGGTAGGATTTACTCTATAACTGAATCCTACTATCACTACATTTCTTATTGAACTGTACGAGAGAATGAAGTATGTTCAACACATTCGCGGCCAATTGCTGATTATTTCACTCAGAATAGATTGGGTTCATGTGTCAGAATCTTTCGTGAGAATTCGTTTCTTATTGTTCGAAGGCATAACTGCAACATTTTGACGCAATACTGTGACTGACAATTCTGGCTTGCTTTCATGTCGGACTTATTGCTGTTTATTTGAAGTTAAGAAAAGAAAGAACAAAGTTTTCGCAAAGACTCTTCTTGACATTGTTCCTCAGATCTGGAAGCTGCCTGTAACTTATGGAACGCAATGTAAAATTCTTGTACCCTTGCTAATAAATGAGGATGGGGTTTTGCAAGGAGCGCTGTCAATTCATGATATCTAAATTTTGTATTTTATCTTAAATCACAGTTCGATTGAGGGGGCTGAAATTTAATTCATTGTTTTCTAGAAACACAAATAATAGAATGAAATGAAAAGAGTAGTCACAAAGTTAATTTAAAATGATTTTTTTGCGAATGAAGAACAGCTCAATCATGCTAAAATAACCCATCACTTCTGAGAGAGGGGTAACATAAGTTCTTAGCCAAGCATAATAAAAGCAACTTTATATCAATTAACTGATAATTTATTCTGCACAAATACTTTTTGAATTAATTTTGAACAGTTTACAAATTATTAAAGTTCGTGATACTTCTGAGAATTTTTTAATAAATTTGACAATATCCTACTTGATTAAAACTTCCTCTTCCTTGTCGCAGAAGGAGCTCATTTCTAAGGATCTTTTGCACATAAGTTACCACAGACAAATCGATCAAAATATTTCAAGGCTTTTCATAGAATGCTAATAGATAAATAAATCAATTTAGCATTACCAGTTTATCCACATCGCCATGAAAATTAAAATTTGATTTTAGCAGCTTCTTTTCTAAACTTTCTAATTTTAATTTTTTTGCTAGTACGTTTTTTTTAACATAGAAGTATGTAGATATTTTTGAGTAAGTGGAATCAAGTTTGCAATCTCGCTTACGCACATAAAGAGTCATGTCATGCTATTTTGTGTTAGTATACAAACGACTTTTTTCATAGATATTTTCCAAGAAACCAGTTCTATCATTGAAATGTCAGAAGTCTTACCAGCAACGCGTTAAACTTGAGCAAAACTTTCAAAAGAGTTTACTCAACACAAAATTCTTGCATATATTACTGGTAAAGAAAAGCTCTAGCCTTATTTTTTTAAGGGGATCGTCTAGCCAGAAATCATCATGATTCAACGAAATGGCCGTAACGTTTTTTCTATGGGATCTACCTATCTTCTGGTTATACAGCGTTCATGTTTTTCAACACGTTGTTTTTAGATTGCTACCTTTGTGGAATTCATACAACATGCAATTAGGCAATGATTCACTTTGAAACCTTTCTTTTTTATGGGCCTTGGCCCATAGATATGTTTATAATATCAACTGGAGTAGATTCAATTAAATGTTAAGCTTAGCTGAATGTTTGACACCTGATTTGACCCTAAAACAGCTATGAAAACCAATTCATACGTTTAAATTATGTTTATAGAAAAGAGGACCGAACTTTCAGGTACACCTAATATTTTTAAACTAGTGTACATGCCTGGTCAAAAATAATGGTATTTTTTTTTAATTTTCGCAGTGTTATTTATGGTGTAATTTTACATACCCGTTCATGGGTCGGGCACGAGCAACATTCCGTGAACTTTGCAGCGATCATTGATGGCTCTTCTCGCAAGTAATTTAATGTATGCATTCTTTTTCGATTTTTCCAGCTTTTTTTCATTGTGGCTACTGTTTTGATTACTTTTGAGTGATGTGAAGAACTGAAAATGTGTCATGGGTTCCCTGAACAATCGTAAGAAACACATTCTAGATTACCTCTCCCCCGCACACAGTATAGCAACTCAAGTACCAGTGATTTCAGACGAAGTTTTGGTAAACTTGATTCAATGCCAAACGCCGATCAACCGATTTTACAGATTAACCAATTTCAACATCTTTTTTAATAGGAATAACGCTTTTCTAGTTAGCTCGAATCGCTGGGGCACTAGGCATTATCAATGCTTTTGTTCTAGGAATCAGCTCAATTAGTTTGCTCAGCTAGTTTATATTCTTTATTCAGTGGCACAGGTTTCTATTCGTAGCTTTCCAATTTTCCAAATACCGTTTCATTCTTCAGAAGCAGAATCGAAATAGATACATCACCATGCAGTAGCAGTTCAAAAAAGGAAACATGCAGTCATTGAGCAGGGTTCAGGTCTACATTTTACAGTGTGTGTTGCTATGTAGAGTAGTGTGTAACACTACTGATCATAACGTTGACACCTGTTCTAAAATAATTGAGTGGCAGTAAATAAATAGCTTTAATAATTTGCATTGTAACTTTTTGTATTATTGCGGGTAAGTTATAAAAAATTGCATGCGTGTTGTGATAAGATATTAAGAGTCCTAATATACACGTATTTGAACTATTAACTTTGTTCTTTAGATTTATTTTCGCATTAGAGTAGCGGACTACTCACTGTTGTAATGATACAGTACTTGGAAGAGCGGTGCTGTTGCTAAGGAGATTTTAGTGATATTGTTCAATTTTGAGGATTTTAAGTTAGCGTATTTAACTATCCTAAATTTTTGTCGAGTCAGATTTGAACGACCTCATTTCATGAACAACATGAAAAAAGTAAGTTTAAAAACTACTCCGCATGAAAATCATTAGATCCATTGATAAAATAAGAACCTAACAGATATTTAAATAAATCCGCGAGTACAAAATTTCCTTTGCTTAAATTGTCTTATGTATTAGCTCGGAGGAATACCGGGCCGAAAGCAAAAAAAAAAATCATTTATTATAAACTCATTTGACAGGAAATGTTTCACCGTAAATTTCCAAAAATTTTATCACAGCGTGATTAGATAGATTTGAACTACAGTACCTTAATCTCACTCCATTGATTCATCACAAATTACGCACAATATTCAACCATGAGTGTGACGTCACGATTTTTATGAGCAGGGACTTGGAGACTTAGGAGATTGGAAGATGAGCATTTGAGTAGGTGTTACTGAACTGGTAATTTGTTAACTGGTCCGCATTGTGGGGGGACAATATTCCTCCCTCGTCCGGTATTCTTAGAACCTGACATGTAAATATTAGTTAAAGATAAGACGGTCTTCGAACCGTCCGTTCCACTTGCTGTGAGCAGGGATGGAGCCCTCGCTTTGCTCCCTCCTGGCTGTGAACTAATTTATGTAATCTAAGAAATGTAATCTTAGATGTTTTGTTCAGAGAGTTTAACTGTTCTTTTTGTTCTTTGCAGTGCCAAACCCTAGAACCCTAGATAACTAGATAATTGTACATTTGATAGGGTCTCTATTTCTAGCAAGTGAGTAGTCTGTGCTTTCCTAAAATCTGTGTTTTCCGATAGTCTGTGTTTTCCAATAGTCCGTGTTTTCCGATAGTCTGTGTTTTCCTAAAATCTGTGTTTTCCGATAGTCTGTGTTTTCCGATAGTCTGTGTTTTCCTACAGTCCGTGTTTTCTGATAGTCTGTGTTTTCCAATAGTCTGTGTTTTCTGATAGTCTGTGTTTTTTAAAAGTCTGTGTTTTCTGATAGTCCGTGTTTTCCTACAGTCCGTGTTTTCTGATAGTCCGTGTTTTCCTACAGTCCGTGTTTTCTGATAGTCTGTGTTTTCTGATAGTTTGTGTTTTCTGATAGTCTGTGCTTTTTAAAAGTCTGTGTTTTCTGATAGTCTGTGTTTTCTGGTAGTCTGTGTTTTCTGGTAGTCTGTGTTTTCTGATAGTCTGTGTTTTCTGATAGTCTGTGTTTTCTGATAGTCTGTGTTTTCTGATAGTCTGTGTTTTCTGATAGTCTGTGTTTTCTGATAGTCTGCGTTTTCTGATAGTCTGTGTTTTCTGATAGTCTGTGTTTTCTGATAGTCTGCGTTTTCTGATAGTCTGCGTTTTCTGATAGTCTGTGTTTTCTGATAGTCTGCGTTTTCTGATAGTCTGTGTTTTCTGTTAGTCTGTGTTTTCTGATAGTCTGTGTTTTCTGTTAGTCTGTGTTTTCTGATAGTCTGTGTTTTCTGATAGTCTGTGTTTTCTGATAGTCTGCGTTTTCTGATAGTCTGCGTTTTCTGATAGTCTGCGTTTTCTGATAGTCTGTGTTCTCTGATAGACTGTGTTTTCTGATAGTCTGTGTTTTCTGATAGCATCGGTAACGAATCATACCCGTTCGAATTTCCTCTCGCTCTCTCTTCTCATCTACACAGTCTATAGGGTCTCGTACTCTTGTTAGCAATGTTTCATTGATGGTGTACCCGTAGGCTGGACGTCTTCCTGGCCCCGGCTTGAGCCCTGCTTTAGCTTGTTGCTATAACTCGCAGCTATTACTCACCCGTTATTCCTGCTACGGTGTAACTACCTCGTCGCTTGCTGGGTTTCCTGTCTCCTCACCCGCCTTGCAGTAGCCAAACTCCTGCATTTGTCTTCACGGCCTGTGCAACTGCAACTGGTTTACACGCTTAATTACTTTTAGATAAGTCTATTTTTTCTCTTGTTATCAATAAATTAAATGTTCCGTTGTGTGTCATTACCCGAGGATTTCGTTCAGTTGGGAGACGAGGTTGCGTTTCCCCGCCATTAAAAAAGAAAGCCCTCGTATTTCTTCTATTTTAGTCACGTTTATATTTTTCAAATTCCTTGGTATATGTTACAGATCTCAGTTTCCGTCGACTAATAATGATGCAAGTTTCTTGCTCTCAGAAAATATTTTAAAAACTGAACAAGCCAATACACGAAATGTCCTATTCCAATTTCTGTTTTTCGTAGTGCTCACAAGGAATTATTTTGATCTAGATGCCATTTTGGAAGGATAAATGTTGTACAAGTTTTTCTTGGTTCTCTCCATTTTACTGATGTTGACTTTCACCAATTCTACGATATTGATTCAAGCCAAAAGTACACATTCTAGATTACCGTAAGATAAGTTTATGAATACGATAATAAACATTTGACACTAGTTTATACAATCAGCAGTTTTAAAACACATGTGCTTGAAACCGTATTGTTGCAACAATTTAACCCCAAAATGTATCTTTACTTTTCCTATAAGACCGATCAGACCACATTCGATTTATGCCTATGCCAAAACTTGTTATTACTGAAAAATCGACAATCATGTGACAAATGAGTGGGATGAAAAGCTATTTGTACAAAATAGTTCAATATCTCTGCAAGAAAAAAATATTGCTGAGAATGCGTCAGCCAGATCGTTTCAACATTCAAAAGCTTCAATTACTCGACTCTAATTAGAAGTTGGCATCCGTCATTTAGAATTGTTGCATTTGCAAGTTGATATGCTGCAATTGCGCATGCAGGTCTTCATTCCAGACAGTCTCGCGCTGCAGTTGCAAGGCCAGGTCGCGCTGTTCCTGCGCCTTCTTCGAGCGGTAACGCGCCTGGGCAGGTCTGTTAATTTCCCTCTCGTGCGCCCTGCGTTCCTCTCCGTCATGTTCTGTAGACTGGTCTTGGGGCGGCGTTTGCGAGGCTTACCAGAGGCCGTTAAGCTCAGTTCCTGCAAGAAAAGCAGTATTACTTGAGAGTTAGAGGAATAATAAAACAGGATAGGTCTTGCCTCCCTAACTCACAAGCATAATTTTGAGAGATGAACTGGAACGCAGAGGTAGGTACTATGAAATTGATTGTGAAGAACTCGGAACAAATGATGAGTGCACGAACAACGTATGTAACGTAGTATTTTCCAGCGTAGTATTTCCCAGAGCAAAGTAGTATTAGAACAACGTTGTATTTCCTAGCGCAGAAAAGCTCTGCTCACTTACTCTGTATTCATAATTGTGTGACTCAATTGGTCGCTGGCTGGCGAAGCGGTTATCATCTTGTTTTTGAAGTAAGCTGTTGGTTGAAGGTAATTTATTGAGCTGGTGATAATTTTGATTTTTAAAAACGCCATGACCCCCGGATCCGGAATGCTGATTTCCGTAAGAGCCAAAACTTTGTTGGAAACCACCGGTGATAGAATTGATATACTGAGGAGAAATGCTTTGGTGAGAGGATTCTAAACTGACCCTATCGCCAACGAAATATCCACTGCTCTCATCTAACGAATTTGTAGATGGGAACGATGAAGTATTTGTATCCAACGATTGAAGTTAAATATTAGCTAGATCGGGATGAATATTTTGAGAATGAGATAGTTCGCGCGGACGGTGATCTTCAGCTCGAGAAGAGTCAGTATCCCAATTTTGTAACAGGCTCGAATGATCCATTTTCAGGAAAAATTCTCGTTCGGTCAGTATTCGTCTATCAGCCTGAAGCTACTGAGCTCCACGCGAAGAAGTTATGCTTTTTATTCATGATTTCTATTTCAGTAACGTTCGGAGATTGAGACATTTTCAGTGCGCGTTCCTTATCAGAAAGTTGGTCATTGCCAAATTTCTCTATGCCCCGTTCTAACGATGACTGAAAGTGCGCCCAAGCTTTTCTGATCACTTCCACCGCCTGAAGACTAACTACGAACCAAGCGTTTTCTATTTGCTTACCAAGTTTGAGCATGCACTCAAGCGTTTCAAATCGCTAGCAAATAAAACAAAATAATTAAATGTTTCAATACTTGTGCTTTGAGTAGCATACATGTCCTGTGAGTCAAATTTAATTTGATCTAGTCGAACGTTTTCATTTATATCATGACAAGTTGAAAACGTATCTTCAGAAACGATAAAATACAAACTTCAAAATTTGAAAGCTAAACGAAAACTGGCTGCAATATATTTAAACCGATGCTTTTATTTATTAAGGGAAATAAAATATAAGTCAAAAATTTCACTTGCTATGCGTTCGTAAGAGGGTTAAGATAGAAGAAAAGAAATAAAACCGTTTATTTCCAACGACGTTGTCACATGAGATACATGCCAACATATTGGCTTTTAAAAATTTCTTAATATAAGACGTCCTACGACAAACGTTCCATACGAGGAGTACTCATATACAAACTATCCAAGGTGTACAAATAGATAAACCGTACGAGGCATACTAATAGACAAACCATACGTGGCGTGTTAATAGATTAACCCTGTCAAGGGATGGTTGAACGAAAAATGAAAAATATCATCTCATGGATATTTTGTATTCCAAGAAATGGCTGACAACTTGTAAATAATTCAAATACTACTAAAGAGTTTTATTATCTTTAAAAATTCTAATCAAAACTTTTTATCTCAGAAGTAACATACATACTTCAAACAGCACGCTCTCTGAGGCTCTTCCGAATGAAAATCCAATTTTAATTGCGGAGAGCGTAAATGATGAGCGTAAAAGATTTCAATGTGGCCTAAAGCTAATAAAATATGCTTCAATATCGATAAGACGAAATACATTATACTCTCATACAGAGATATGTGTCTCTTCCACGCATCAAAATTGGTGATGTTGAAATTGAAGAAATCAACTCCTGTAAGTTCCTCATCATTATATTAGAAACACATCTGACATTCGAAGAGCACATTGCACAAATCAATACCAAATTATCAAAATTCGTTGGAATCTTTCATAAAGTAAAAAGTTTATTGCCCGAGGAAGCTTTAAAATTACTTTATCGAACGATCATTTCACTATGTCTACAATACGGAATAGAAGCTTGGCACGGAACGGATGAAAATAAAACCAATTTTCTCTTTGGGCTGTAAAAAAAGCCATTAGAGCAGGAAAGAAATTAGAAAATAATGCCCACACAAATGATTCATTCAAAAGTTCAAAAACACTTAAGCTTTTGGATCTCTACAAGCTCTCCCTATGTAATTTCATGTATAAAACACTGACTGATGATGGCGACTGAGAACTCAAACAATTATTAACTGCACAATCTGGCCATCATAATCATTTAATCCAAAATAGAAGTAACTTCATACTTCCTTATTATTCAAAATCTCGGTCATGACAGTATCATCAAAATTGGAACTAGGAATTAGAATGCGATCCCTGCTGAGATCCGTGGAAAATGTTCTTAAAAAGCTTTTAAAACGAATCCTGAATCCCTATTCATATCGAAATATTAATCACATAAGGTAATGAAGTCAATTTTTTTCTGCTATATGATTTATTTTGATAAGGTAATTTACCATGATTAATAAAGTCTGCTTCAGATCGTTTTCTAAAATAAACTGTTCCCATCTATCCCATATTAACCATTTTTGAAAAATTAAGCATCGAATCATGAGAGAACCTCATTTGACTGATCTCACGAGAATCATGAGATCAGTCTAGTATGCCCCTAGGTTGAGTAAATTAAGTTAAACCCCTCAGGGGGATACAACTATAGTATCTATGGGAACTAGCGCTTCCAGGGAGATTAGTGAGGTGCCGAGATAAAAGGTTAGGTAGGCATTCATTTTGTTGAAATAGAATAGGCTTCTTGTTTTGTTACGAACCATCTTTTTTCGGTTGACTGCTGTCCTGTTTTTCAGCACCTACTACTTTCTTCTTTAACTTTTATCTTGTTTCATGAACTTCTTTCTTAGCTTACTGTTTTCATGCACCTTGTACGTAAATTTCGCGTTCTCTTAGCTCCATACTAAAAGGTGCCTTCATCCTTTTTCTTTTTGGACATCTTTATTGTGGTAAAGGGAGGCTGAAACTTTCTATAATCCACAATCTATAATCAAATGAGGTTAAACGTAACTTGTGGTAAAAAAAAATTTTCAAATTACTGAAAACTTTTTTAAAAACACTATAATCTCTGAGATTCTCTCACCTTTCGGACTTAACAAATCGGAAGCAAGATGTTGGAATTGACGATGCACAATCGGAACTATAGACAATCAGCCATCGGGTACCACATGGGTCGGTCCTTGGGCTTTTCCTCTTTTTTATCTTCATCAGCGATATACTTGAATCTACATTATTTTTTCAAATTCATACTTTTTGCCGACGACAGCATGCTCTCTGCGGCTCTTCCAAATGAAAATCTTTTTCTTCCTTTTCTTTCTTTCTTAAGCTTACATTGATCAAGCACTTTAATGTTAGTAGTAGTAGTAGTAGTAACATGGGTTTGCTAGTGCTTCAGTTTTCAAACTATATCGCACCGAAGGTCACATAACTTAATCAGTATCAGGCTTTTCCGACTTATCACGTAAGATGGACATCAACATTATTTGGACATTGAAAATTATTTGATCATCATTATAATTACAACTCGAGAATATAATTGTCTCCCCATTGAAATTTTTGTACATACTAAAGTACACTAGAACACACTGGGCAGCCAAATCCCGAAAGGGGTTTCAGCTGCCCACCCATTATGGCCGGACGCCTTACCCACGCTGAAACCCCCGAGGTACCAACGCTGCGCGTCCGGCTATTTGCAGTCTCATCTACAACCTTCCAAGACGGTATCACGCCAGGCTATCTGGCGTTACTGCGCGGCTTCCTGTTAAATCTCAGAACACAGCTTGCGCCTCGCCAGAGACGGCTGCGTTAAAGCCTGAGCGCTCGTCTTCCCTGAGTATTCCGATCAAAACATCCTCCGTGCAGCCACGAAGGTCTGGAAAATTCAATTGAATAACATAAGTATTGCAGGACTCACCGACTACGACAAGAAAAGGATTCAAAGTTTATAAATCCTTTCGAAGTTCTCAGTGTACACAGGCGCTATAATTTGTTCACAAGAGACGAGTCAGAGAGATAACTAAGAATTCGCCAATGATTAAAACGTCCACGAGTCGGTTCTCCCAACATTTTACATAAGACAAAATCAGAGTCAGCGCTCGGTAAACCAGGGTCACAACGGGAACGAACATGGGAAAAAAGAAGACACTCAACCGATACATGCTGTACCGACAGCGGTATCAAGCAGCAATCGCAAAGAGGGGCCGGGCGACGCTCCATTAATAAAATGGCCATGGGTGAGGCGGGTATGACCAATCCTCAGTCGACATTGGAGGACTTCCACGCGGCGGTTCTGGCATGCTGAAGAAGGCCAGGCTCGGACACTGTTCTTAATCTTGCGCAACTTGTTGTCTTCGATGTTCTCCCACTCTCGCTGCCAAAGTTGAGTTAATGCAGCTTTAATTATAGGGTAGTGATCTCGGGCGGTTACTCTGGTATTTGTTGGGTCAGCAGCAGAGGTTGCAGCACTTCACGCTAACTCGTCTGCCTGATCGTTGCCACGCACATCAACATGGCCAGGTTCCCAGCATAGAGTTACAAGTTTTGGGGAGTTTTGGGGAGCCTGCAAGTCGAAAAAGGCTTAACGTTATTCCAGAAATTATTGGATGTGTAGAGTTGTAGGACCTCAGTGACTGGAGAGCAGCTTTGGAATCGGAGAACACCACGTAAGAACCCGAAGTAGGCCGCTCCTCAATCATGCGGAGTGCGGCACGGATGGCGATCAGCTCCGCAGAGTAAATTGACGTTTTAGGCAGCAGTTTTTCCTCTATCACTCTGTCATCCGAAACTGCAGCACAGCCCACTGCGTCCTCCGTTTCGAACCATCAGTGTAGACATGAAATACCCTTCGTGCATGGTCACTGGGAAGGTGATCTCGGAAAATTTGTCGCAGTATGGTTCTAGTCATCATCCCTTTCTTTAGGTATTGCGGTCCTGGACAGAAGGTTTGTATTGGTATTTGCCAGGTTGGTTCTTCCGGAGTGAGGGCACGCTCAACTTTGAACGGGGGCAATTGCGCCATCTCCGCCAGTGCCTCGTTGTCAGTAGAGGAGGGGATATAATATGGAAACAACTCCCGGCCACGCACTCCTTCCATCACGCTATTCCACGTGGCTGTGAAAGGTAGTTGTCTGAGTCGTAAAACATACTGTAGAGTAAGATGTGCTCGACGAAGCTGCAAGGCTGGTTCACCGCAATCCACCAATAAGCTCATCACCGGTGACGTCCGAAAATCCCCCGTACACAGCCTCAGAACTGAGTTATGGACTGGGTGCAAGAGTGATAGGCATGAAGGGCTAGCGTTCTGGTAGACGACGCAGCCATAATCAATCTTGGCATGAACTGTGGCTCTATAAAGTCGCAGCATGGTTGTTCGATCAGTACCCCATGTTAATCTGGACAGGCATTTTAGGAGATTCAAAGCTCTATAATACCTCCCTTTCAAAGCCAGTATATGAGGTCTCCATGATAGTTCATTGTCTAACAACATACCAAGAAAGGAGACTGTGGGCGAGACGTTGACCAACCGATCACCGAGAAAGAGCTCAGGCATGGGCTCATTAGTGCGACGGGGCTGCACATGGAGTGCTCCAGTCATTTCAGGTGAAAAAGAAAAGCCTTGCTTGTCTTCCCAGACTCCAATACGGTTAATGGCTTCTTGTATTCGATGAGTCAAGGCGGGTAGGTATCTAGAGGAAGCATATAGCATGAAATCATCCACGTACAAGGAAAAAGAAACATGCCTTGGTAGGTCCCTTGTGATGGCGTCCATTGCAAGTAAGAAGAGCATGCAGCTTATAACGCTGCCCTGAGGTACCCCTTCGTTCCGAGTCATCAGCGCAGAAAACCGTGTGCCCACTCTAACCTTGAACCGGCGTTCCCTTAAAAATTCGCGTATATACATCGCCATGTGACCTCGTACACCAATCTGATGCAGCCGCTCCAATATCCCACATCGCCAGGCAGTGTCATAAGCCTTCCGCAAATCGAAGAAGACGCATATGGTGTGTCTTCCTTGGGCACGCTCTTTAACAATATGGTTCTGCAGTCTGAGGAGGGCGTCCGTGGTTCCACGAAGAGATTTAAACCCAAACTGAACTGGAGAAAGATGATCTTCGGCCTCCAGAAAGTGCATCAATCTAATGTTGATTGTCTTCTCCAGTACCTTTCCCACACAGCTTTTCAGGGCTATGGGGCGGTAACTAGATGCTTCAGTGGATGGTTTATTGGGTTTCAAGAAGGCAAGTACCGTGGCTAATTGCCATTCCGTAGGATATACATGGGTTGTCCATATTTTATTTAACAAATGAAGAAGTATAGGTGATTGCTGATGAGTGCATTTTCTCTAGCATCTTGTAATGGATGCCATCTGGTCCAGGGGATGTATTCTTACATTGTCGGAGTGCATGATACAGTTCAAGGTACGTTATGGGTGAATTGTGTGGATATTGTTCATCCGATGCAAAATCAAGGTGAGATCGTTCTTGGCGCTGTTTGATGATTTGGAAGCCGGGTGTATTGTGCCTTCCACAACTGACGTCGGCAAAATGCTCTGCCAGCAAGGAGGCAACGCGATCCTGGTTCATGGTGATCTCTCCGTTGACCGTGAGGCAAGGCAGGACATGTCCGCTTCGTCCTCTCATCTTCTGAACTCTTTGCCATATTTTTGGGATTAGCGTGTCTGCGTTTAGCGTGGAAACGTGCCCTTGCCACGATTGTATCCTGGCAGTATCCTTCACAAACTGTGCTCTTGCTCTGGCTCTTTGGTAGAGTATCTTATCAGCACGGTTGTGGCTCCGTTGATATCGGCTTAAGGCCCTTTTCGCTCAAAGTTAGCCTGGGCATACTCCTCACTCCACCATGGAACTCGATGATTCACTTCTCCTCCCTTCGAGCGGGGTATAGCAATAGATGCGGCAGTTCGAATAGTGCTAGTAAACCTCTCTAGCGTCAGAGCGTCACCATCTCCCAAGGTTGTCAGAGCCTCAAATGCTTCCCAATCAGCTCGTTTAAGCAAGTAGTGAGGCTCCGAGTTGAAAGGGAGGTAGGTCGGGAAAGTCACCACTACTGGGAAGTGATCACTTCCATGGGCGTCATCCATGACAGTCCACCGAGCATCTGGGTAACAGTCTGAGGAGCACAAACTGATATCTATTGCGGAAGTAGTTCCGGTTTGGACGTGAAAGTGGGTCATGCTTCCCGTATTCAACAGACATAAATCTGTGGTAGCAAGGAGTCGTTCCACCTCTCTGCCCTGTTAATCGATGCTGTTGTTACCCAACGCAGCATGCTTCCCATTCCAATCACCGCCCATCACAAACGGTTCCGGGAGTTGCCTCATCACATCCAAAAGCTCTTCACATGTAGCTATGCGAAGAGGAGGGATGTACAGATTACACATTGTAAACGGAGCAGCAGTAGTTTCCACTCGGACAGCCATCACCTACAAGCGTGAAATGATGGGCAGCCTGTAATATGGGAAAATCTGCTTCACAAAGATTGCCAGTCCTGTTCCAGGAATGGGATTATTTTTTGATGAGTAAGTTTCTACTCGGTAGTGCTTGAATCGGGGGCGGATCACTGCCTCCTAGCATTGTTTCCTGGAGGAGTACACAAGCTGGTTGATGTTCTAGTAAGATAGCATGGAGATCACCGTAGTTACGTCGCAAGCTGCGACAATTCCATTGAATGATGGTAAAAGTCAGTCTGATAAAAAGTAACTGTTGTTATTTCTGAGGTGGTGCACTAGATTCAGTGTTTGCTACAAGTTGACTGACCAAAGTTGGGATGGGTCTCATCTCGTCTGATTTCCTCCTTCCCTCGCGCCACGTTCGCACCTCAACATCAGGTGCTGGTATCGAGAGGAGGTCAGGGGGAGGAAGATACTTCTTCAGCAGCTCATCGCTCAACCCCTTGGGTACATGTCTAACACGGTCCAATGAATATTTTCTCTGTGATGTGCTGTGTTCGCCCGACTGATCGCGAGCTACTTTTGAGTGAGGTGTGCTGGTAGACGAAGCTCCACTCTGGAGGCGCTTGCGTGGATTTCCTAGGGTTTGAAGTTTTTCTGGCACTTCAGGTGGTGGCAATTTTGGTGGTGGTAATTTAGCAGTGGTAACTTTAGCTGAGGCAGTTGTACCAAGACCTGCAGTAACTTTCGGTGGTTTTCCTTGGCCAGACAAGATGTGGCCGGTCCCACCCTCCGGAAGCGTCGTGGTGGCATTGTCGGGGGGAATATCCGTATTCAGAACTGGGCCTTCCACTACAAGAACTGCCCTAGGCTGGGAGCCAGTTTCTGCGCGGCCTCGGGGAGTCAACAGCACCTCACCCTCGGCATGGCCCTCGTCGTCTGTGCTCGTCTGTCGTCTATGGCCTCTATCACACTCACACATGGTCTGCTGCATAACCATTCCTCTTGGAAGCGCAGCTTCAACAGGACCTGATGGGTCACCTCAGCTAGTGTTACTGCTGCTCATGAGTCTGGTAATATCTGCAAACGTGACTCCCTCACAGACATTTCGGGCTGCCACTCGCCTTCTAGCATCTCCATATGATAGTTTTTCCTTGCATTGTAGAGCCACGACTTCTTGTTCCTGCTTATACGCTGGACAATTCAAAGATGAAGCTGGGTGGGGACCTCTACAGTTCGAGCATCTGGCTGGGAGAGAACAGGGCAGCTCATGCACTTCTCCAGCACACAGGTAGCAAGCACCCACGGCCGCCCTGCACGAGCCAGCGCCATGTCCAAAACGTTGGCATTTGAAGCATCGTCTGGGTCTGGGCACGTACTCCCGTATGGAGCACTTGGTCCACCCAATGGAGACTTCAGTTGGGAGCTGACAGGCATCAAAAGTCAAGATATAGACAGGTTAATTCATCAGAACCCCGCCAATTCTTTTCTTCGTCTGATACACATCCGTTACCTTATGCCGCTTCAAGTTTTCGAGGATCTGATTGGGAGTGAAGTTTGGAGCATTCCTGTAGTAAATGGTTCCCTCAGTTTGATTGAGGGTTTTGTGAGGCCACACAACAACTTCGTTCATGTCCAGGGTCCTCAAATTAACACTGGCCTGACTCTGTACTCGATTCGCCACCTCCGGAACGGGTCACACCTCCGGAACGGGTCTCATTAATATTCTTCGGGCGGCCCCCAATAGTTCGCCTGATCTCATCGTTTGCTCGAATGACGTTGATAGTGGCCAGATTTGTATTAGATGGAGATGATACGCAAAAAAAACTTTTTGTAGTCCGTCTCCTGCCACTGCTGAAGGGTAGGGTATGTAGGGGCATCACCACCGGTTCGGACCCTCTTATTCCTCCTTCATCGCCCTCTAGATGAAGCAGGCTGGAAAGGTTCAAGTGTCTGAATCTGAGTTAAGTTACGATTTCTGTTGTCTTCCTAAGCCCGATGGCTGTCCCCACCATCATCAGGGGGAGTGGTCGATGACAGCGATGACAGAGGCCACAGATTGTAGTACTTGTTTGGGTTCAGTTTGGTTCACACCGGACCCAGCTCCACTCTCAGCTATAAGCTGTGATGGTGCCTGTCTCACAGGTAGAACGGCGGAATGAACAGCGGAAATGTCCATGGGAGGCTCCTCTGATGGAAGCAGAGGAGGAACCAGGTCGTCACCAGAAATTCGAGAAGAGAGTTCATTGGTGGAAGCAAGCGGTGGTTTAGGATTCATTTTCAGTGAGGGTTGCCCCTCACCTATCCAGGCTTGCTCAAGCCGGAAAAGAACCCCTCGGACGATCAGCAGCAGTCTGGTATATCTCTCCACTTAAGGTGGGCACACGCTGACCACTAGGAAGTAAATGCCTCCTCCCACCTTCGACTCCGGCCCGTGGCAGTCCCCAAGTACGCCCGAGATAACAGAGACTTTATAACCCGTAACTGGCGGGGCCCGGTTTATATTTACATGGGAAACCTACATGGGTCAGGCTGCTCCAGTTGAGCCAACCTACCATGGTTGAACCCACCAGAACCGAGGCTCCGGCAGAATAGCGTCAAACCTTCATGGCAGCACGCAAGCCCTCCCACCACGACAAGGTAAAGCTTTACATGGGGAGGGCACTTTGATGTTATCACACTTGATGAAATCTCATATTCCTTTGGTCGTGGAATAGTACTGAAGTATTAGGAAACATTTCTTAGTATAACTTGTACCTACAGTGAGAAGTTCAGGGTTACTTTCTAAATAGAATAAGCGCCTCATCGAGAGTATATATGGACATGCATAAAATGGTATTAGAAAAATGCTCTTCATCTCTACGTGAGAGTTAGGATAAAATTACCCATACCCATTACCCATAGAATACTATTTGAACTTAGCTCAAACTTCGTTGCAATTCAAATATGTTATTTCGTACCACTTGAGACAGATACGGAAATACAATTTGTAAGGATCTTGCTAGTTTGAATTCAAAAATTAGTTCAATAGAACCTACTCATGTACAGTGTAGGAATTGGGAGTTGAACAACTGCTGGTGAATCTTACGTGTTGGTAAGTTGTAAGATCTCACGCTTGCAGGTGATGACGGCCTTTTCTGCCTTCACTGGAGAAATTATTCTGAACGTACGTTTAGTGTACTATATTTAATAATATTGTAAGCACCTGTAAATGTGCTATCGAAAAGAGGAGAATAGAAAGGTACATGGCGAAAAAAAATTGAAATCGCGGACATCTTTTGACCAATTCTCCTTACAGAATTTCATTGCTGGAATAAATACATCTTAAAACGTTTACACACACGTTAAAGTGAAGGATGCAGAATAAGTGAGGGTAATACCATCATTACAATCGTTAAGAAAAATTACTTTCAAGGAAAACCTCATGCGTGTATCTGAATGTTTGCTCACAGGATCATCTTTAGAAAGATTCTATAATCCGAATGTTATGAAATTCTGTGGTCACCAGCAGTGGCAGTTGAGAGCTCTGGCTCTGCGTGGGGAAAGTTTCAGAGTTAGCGACTTCACAGTACAAACCTGGTATTTTTTCCCGTTGGGAAATGGAAAATCGGTAGTCACACTTCCCTACCCTTTCGCAGGTGACTTCCCTTTCCCTTCTACCTTGGAGACCGGCTCGGAGGTGATTGTCATTTCATCATGCCATTAATTGAAGGGCACTTGAGAAAAGATGTAGAAGATGATTGTATCAATTGAAAATAAACATGTATTTTTCTGAGGCCGCGTATTTTTCTACCGATTTCTATTATACAATGTTATCGATAAAATCATACTTTCGTTTGACGAGTTGCTAAGCTCTAGTATCAATAATATTCTTTCATTTCCTATCTCTCATTTTTGAAATAGTTTTTGACACCTTTTATACCTGATTCCTATCCAGAAAACACTTTCATTTGAATGCAGATTCCTCATTTTTCATAGCCGAACCTTCATTCAATAAATCATCTGTTAGCCAAATGTTCAAACAAGTTACTGCTTTCATTCCTCTGTATTTACGGTACTGTTATTGGAAGCAAAATTAATTTCAATATCAAAAGATCAGAGCTCAAAGATAAAAGAAATAAATTATAAAAAGAGATTAGAGGAGCAACACTATTCGCACAAGACTTTTTGTTTCATTTTCTGTTGCGTGGAATACCACAAAATGTAGACGAGCTTTCTTATCGTTCAAGTAAGTGTTCAAGTTTAAGCCTCCGCCTCAAAAGATTCACTGTTACAGTAAAAAACAATGAACGTGTAAGTCTGTAACGTGATCCCTTTCTGTAAATATGCAGAATAGTGCTAAGCACAAGTTATCTTCACTCGCAACCAGATTTTTGAGAAAAAAGGAATGTTTACATTTCTCTCAACAACGTGACGGTAACAAAAGTACGAGAGAAGTTTTTTTTCCTTGAAATATATTCACTCTCGACTTAATTTTTTAGTCATTCAATTAGGCGTCTAGGTTAATCGTAAAAGCTGTTCGTTACTTGTCTCGGACGCTTCATCAGTCGATGGAGCGAAACGCTTGTTTACGCAGCTTGTACTCGGATTCGTGCCTTCTGCTGGATAAGAAGCAACGTTCGATGATTGCAGCCTACTGTCCCGATCTTGGTTTGCTTAGTTCATTCATTTGAATAAAACAGTAAATCATTTTTTGAGCTTCTGTTGGATGCGGAATAGAGAGGCAACAACGGGGGCATGTTAAAAGTGAACACAGAAACTCGTAAGGGGGTGAAGTTTAGAATGAAATTTAAAGTTTCGTGTCAATATGAATTAAAAGTAT
Organism: Platorchestia sp. MABIK; assembly: GCA_014220935.1. NCBI lineage: Eukaryota > Metazoa > Arthropoda > Malacostraca > Amphipoda > Talitridae > Platorchestia > Platorchestia sp. MABIK. Next base: position 122,372 of record JACJUY010002434.1, on the reverse strand, counting down.
AGTGATATCGTGAGTCGTTACGAGGCCACGCAAGGAAAATGCAGCATCAAGTGTTCAAGTATTTTGCAAGAAAATTTTTAGAATACAGCATGTATTTTTCTTCCTTACAGTGTGGCTTGTCTCAAATTATGTGCTAATCTAGAAATTACATCTCCAAACTCACTCTGCTGTGGTGCACCTAATACTGATGAATTATTGTGATCTTGGATTCATTATGTGGTTGTGCTAGGTGGTGCGCTCGATCACCATTTTTTTCATTTTCTCACGTTTCCTTTAAAATCAAATAATTGGAACTTTCACTTCGTCGTTATTAACCCCATGTAGATCAAGTCGAGTAGGAAGAGTTTTATTTCTTGTTTCTATCTTTTATTTCTCTCTTTCTGTGTACTTTCCCTCTTTAATTTTCCCCTTATTTATCTATCATTTTCGAGGGCTTAAATCGCCTCTTCGTCGCCGAACGCTCTCTTTAGATCAGTAAGGAGAGACGTTTAGGCGCCGTGACAGCCATGAGAATTTCAAACTTTAGTAGAAGGAGGTGAGTGTGGAGCTTAGTTTAACTTTGAAGGAGTTATCTCTTGGAGAATATTCAAAAATGAAAAATAACTTTCCTCCATTAGCTACGTTTAATTAATACATTGTGTAATTTGTAATTCTTGATGATGTCGTGGGAATGTGTTCGTTAACTCTCATACAGTTGGGCAACACGCTTACTCCCTACCATCAACGTACTAACATGACGACTAAAGTTAACTCTCACACAGTTGGGCAACACGCTCACTCCCTACC